>JAVKPL010014618.1:0-89780 GCA_032173675.1 Gastrolobium villosum
TGTTATGTTTTTGTAGCCACTTGGTTAGATTACGTATTGCTGAACTTTGTAGATGAATAAGAGAGTGAGTGAAGTGGAGAGGAAGAGAAGAGATTCCATAGTGATAATGAAAGGTTTATTCTCTGTACATTTACAATGACAACACAACCACTTATATAGAGGAAAGTATAACAAACCTATAACAAACTTACAACAAACTCTAACAATATAACAAACCTATAACAAACCTACAACAAACTCTAACAAACCTATAACAAACTAACATGAAAAGCAAGGTGTAACAAACACCACAACAGACTAAGGAGAAGCTACATGATAATATGCCCCCTCAAACTGTGGAGTTGTGGAAGATGAGTATCCAGAACCCTCAGTTTGGTCCTATAATCAGCAAACATGGGAGCAGATAACGGCTTGGTAAGAGTATCAGCTAGCTGATCAGGTGCTGGAACATGAGACACAAGCAACTCCTTTGAGATAACACGTTCACGTACAAAGAAGATGTCAAGTTCCATATGCTTAGTCCTTGCATGCAGAATAGGATTGTGTAGAGAGAGCCACTGTGCTGAGATTATCACAGTAAATATGAGCAGTAGCCAATGGAACACATAGTTCACGAAGAGATTGAATCCATAGAACCTCAGAAGCAGCAAGGGCAAGACTCCGATACTCAGCCTCAGTGCTGGAACGAGCCACTAAGGATTGCTTTTTAGACCACCAAGATACCAGATTAGGACCAAAGAATACACAAGCTCCAGAAGTTGATCGACGGTCATCAGTATCAGTTGCCCAATCAGCATCACAGAATGCTGTCAAGGCGAAGGGACACTGTAGGGAGCAGGTTGAAGCACAAGGCCATAGGAGAGTGTGCCTTTGAGATACCGAAGAATGCGCTTAACAGCATGCCAATGATCAAGAAGAGGTTGAGCCATGAATTGACAAACCTTGTTGACGGCAAAGCTAATTTCTGGTCGAGTGATTGTTGCATATTGGAGAGCACCAACAATAGACCTATATTGGAAAAGGATCATCAAAGTAGTTGGAGCCATGTTTAGACAGTCGACATGAAGAAGCCATAGGAGAAGCTACACTCTTAGCCTCTGACATGTTGGCACGAGCCAAGAGATTCTGGATGTACTTCGATTGTGATAAGGAAAGGCAACCAGAAGAATGTTTCTTCACTTGGATGCCCAAGAAGAAATCCAAAGCACCAAGATCCTTAAGAGCAAACTGAGAATTCAAGTCAGTGACCAAGTGATTAATGAAAGGAATATCAGTCCCAGTTATAATGATGTCATCCACATAAATCAAAATGTAAACACATCTGTTATGTTGACAAAGAAAAAACAAAGAAGGGTCACAGTGACTTGATTGGAAGCCAAGAAGAATCAAAGCCTGCTTGAGCTTATCAAACCAAGCTCTAGGTGCTTGCTTGAGGCCATAGAGAGCCTTATCCAACTTGCAAACTAGTTGTTTATCATCAGATTCGAAACCCGGAGGCTGTTGCATAAAAACATCTTCAACCAAATCACCATTAAGAAAGGCATTATTGATGTCCAGCTGTCTCAAAGTCCAGCCATGAGTGAGGGCCAGAGTGAGCATGATCCTCACGGTTACTGGCTTGACAACAGGAGAAAAGGTTTCAGTATAATCAAAACCTTCTTGTTGATGAAAGCCTTTAGCAACTAATCTGGCCTTGTACTTATTTATAGTCCCATCTGGATTTTCTTTGACTTTAAAGACCCACTTGCAACCAATGATTTTTCTGCCTGCAGGAGGAGATACCAGATGCCAAGTTTTGTTCACTTGTAAAGCTGTGAATTCAGCTTGCATAGCCTGCAACCAGTGAGGAGAGGCCAAGGCTTGTTTAACAGTAGTGGGTTCCATGTGAGTAAGAAGAACAAGAGACCTGGCTAAGGACTTAGATCTAGTAATAATAGACTGAGAAGATGAAGGAGGACTGACAGAAGTGGAAGGTTGATAATCAGAACTAGAAGGTGGTAAAAGAGAAGAGGAAGAAGTGGAGAAATCAGATGGAAAACTTGAAGACATGACAGGAGTAGAGGGTGAAGACATAGGTGATGGTAAAGTGTCAAGATTGTGAGAGAAAGAAGCAGCACCCACAGGGAAACCAAGGGGATCAGGAGTACCAGAATGGACAGCTGAACCATGATCAGGAAGAACAACTGTATCAGGATGAACAGCAAGATCATGAGCAGGAGGAGCAGTGGAATCAGATTGAGCTGCTGTTGCATCGGTTACTATCTTATTGATATTGGGAGAAGAATGGTGTTGATGAAGATTGTATCTTGGCAAAACAGAAAGAGGAAGTGAGGGAGTGGGAGAAGAGACAGAGGTGACAGACTTAGGATGCCACAAGGGAAAGGGAAATTTACTTTCATTAAACAGAACATCTTTGGAAATAAAGATTCGACCAGCAGGATTTTGACATAGATAACCTTTATGTTTTGTAGCATAGCCAAGAAACAGACATTCTTGAGACCTGAACTCTAGTTTGTGGTTATTGTAAGGTCTAAGGAAGGGAAAGCAAGCACAACCAAAGATTTTGAGAAACTTGTAATCTGGAATAGCATTGAATAGAAGTGTGTAGGGAACCTGAAAGTTTAGAGAAGCAGTAGGTAGCCTATTAATAAGATAAACGGCTGAGGTGAAAGCATAATCCCAGTATTGCATGGGAAGAGAGGCTGAAGATAGCATTGTCAACCCAGTGTCAACAATATGCCTGTGTTTGCGTTCAACAACACCATTTTGATGGTGAGTGTGAGGACAAACAATTCTGTGATTTATACCATGAAGAAGTAAATATTGTGTGAAGACTCTGAATTCCCCACCCCAATCAGTTTGAATGGCTTTAAGAGGCATTTGAAATTGAGTGGTGATTAAGGAATGAAAATTCTTGAAAGTTTGAAAAGCATCAGATTTTTGTTTTAAGGGATATATCCATGTAAACCTTGTGTGTGCATCGACAAAAGAGATATAGTATAAGTATCCCATGACAGAAGGCATTGGGGCAGGTCCCCACAAATCACTATAAATGAGTTCAAAAGGCTTGTGATAAACTGTGAGGGAAGGATGTGATGGTAGACGATGGGACTTACCAATGCAACAAGCAGCACAAAAATCATCAACTGTTTTATTAGGAATAGTGATATTACAGACTCGAAGAACAGAATTAAGAGCATCTTTGTGTGGATGTCCTAGTCGACAATGCCACATAGAGTACACAGAATTACTTATATAGATATTCCCAATTGGCTTGTTGGTTTGGAGATTGTCCTTCAACCTCAAGCTCTCGGTTCGAATCCCGCATAATTGAGAGGAAGAGAAGAGATTCCATAGTGATAATGAAAGGTTTATTCTCTGTACATTTACAATGACAACACAACCACTTATATAGAGGAAAGTATAACAAACCTATAACAAACTTACAACAAACTCTAACAATATAACAAACCTATAACAAACCTACAACAAACTCTAACAAACCTATAACAAACTAACATGAAAAGCAAGGTGTAACAAACACCACAACAGACTAAGGAGAAGCTACATGATAATATCTTCGAATGATTATGCATGGAACTTGTTCCATTACTATATTTGATCAAGCAACTACAATAGTTGCATTTAGCTCTCTTATCCTAACTAGGCTCTATATTAAAGTGCTTATAAACTAGATTTGACGAACAAATTATTGTCAAATTATGTTATATCTCATAGTTGTATGTCCTTTTGTGTTGCCCAATGGGATAGGGAAAATTAGATTTGAAGATACATGTGCTGAGGTGCGTGAACTTTTACAAGCAAATAAAAATCGAGTATTTGTTGTTTGATGCATGCAGGCTTGCAAAATCCATACAATCCTTAGAGACATAGAATCGGTCTAAAAAAAGTGAAAAATGACCAACCATTTGTGGGTGGTAGAGAAGGATAATTTGTGACTACTTTGGCTAATAGAATATAATAGTCCAATATAAATTGCATTTAAGTTGATGAAGTTTGTTGGAATTCAATTATAGGAGTTAAATCACTATGTGTAAACCAAACGGAAAGAGAATTAACACATAAAAGTGAGGCAAATGACCTTGCAATGATTACGTTGATCCAACCCTTGCACCTTACTTTTTTTGGGGGGTGACTACTTTTTTTTATCAATCCATTCTTGCCCCTAAAAGTCATGGTTGCACATGATTCAACCAAAACATCAACCTTAATTTCCCAAGATGACATGAAGAGTTGTTGCTGTTGTGAAGAATGCCCATCGTTAATTTGTTATTGAGGTTCCACACCCACACGTGAACTTTGAAGAAACAAAGTTTTCAAGGTTAACAAGGTGCAAAGGTTTTGGGATCTGATTCTTTTGTTTTCTGTGATTGAGAGTGAACTGAATTTAGGCTTTACAAACACGAGTTCTCTAGCCCGTTACTCCACCCCTTAGGCCACACTAGCTTCGAAGAAGATACTCACAAATGGTATCATCAAACAAGCACGGTCTCAATTTTCTCCAAAAATGGTATCATCACAAATGCATGCTTGGACGTTGGAATGAGTTAAAAACCCAACCTTAAAAGTGATACTTCGCGAAATGCAGAAACTGCATTCTGTTGCGAAATACCCGAATATGGATATCCGGATATTGATATCTGGATATGGGGCTCTGAGATATCCGGATATGCCCCCGACATATATCCGGATATTTCGGGTTTTCGATGAACAGTAAGATAATGTTCATACAGATTTGAGTTATGGGTTTGTGGACCCTAGTTTGATGAAGTTGGACTTCTGTAATAATTAAACTAAGTCAGAATCAAGAGATTAAGGGCTTGTGGCTTGTGGGAAGTCTTAAGACGTAAAACATAATAGGAAAAACGTAGTCTTTATGTTTATGCTTTTGAGCAACGTTTATTGATATGATTGCTGGTCCCAAAACAGATTGTGAGTCTACTGTGTTTGGGCTTTGAGCGTTGATTGGACTCTTGGCATTGGATAGTTAGCTTGCAAGGTAAGTTTTCGTGTCCTCGGCTTTGCCATTGTTGGTTCCACCATGTCCCATGGGGGGATGGTTTATATGCATGATATGGTTTTCATGTATTGTTTATGAAATGCTATGGAGCTGTTAAGTGCAATGTCTTATAATATGTAATATGTATGTGGTGTTACGCCTAGACAGGAGGCCAAGGGGTGGTCCTGTAGGCGGGTACAACAAGGGCTGGTACTGTGTGGGTAATAGACGTATTTCTGCACTTTTATCTGATCAGTAGAATAGTTATAACACACATGACATGATTATCTGCTGCATTGCACTATTTTGGATCTTATATTGAATAAATGCTTTTGAACTTATATTTGCACATATAAGTGAGCTTGGGGTGGAAGATTCTTGAGGACCCCTTGTCTTACTGAGATTTTTTGTTTAGAGATCTCATCCCACGTTTGGGGACGCTTATTTCAGGTTCAGGTAACTTGGGGGCTGATGCCTCTGGCGGCAGGAGGCCGAAGCTTAGTTGATTATATATATTGTATGGTGACATGACCGGATATTGGATGCTGTTTATATTTTCTGTCATTATTAAGGATGTGCATGGGTCGAACCGAACCGGTTTTTTTAAAAAACCGAACCGAATTGGTTTGAATGGTTCGGTTCGAAAGTGGTTCGGTTCGGTCCAAAACTGGTTCAGTTCGGAAGTGGTTCGGAACCGGTTCGGAAGTGGTTCGGAACCGGTTCGGGTCGACCCTCTTTTGAAAAGAACAAAATCAAAAATTTAAAAAATAAAGTTATAAAAATTAATTTGGTTTGGTTTAAAAATGGTTCGGTTCGGTTCGGAAACGGTTCGGTTCTTAAACCGGTTCTAAAAAGCGGTTTGGTTCTTAAACCGGTTCTAAAAAGCGGTTTGGTTCATGAATTGGTTCTTTAAAAATCGGTTCGGTTCATGAACTAGTTTTTTAAAACCGGTTATTTTATGGAGCGGTTCGGTTCGGTTCATGGTTCGACCCATTTTTTTGGTTATTTTGCACATCCCTAGTCATTATTATGATATTTGAGTTGAGACTGCTATTGGGCTTTGTTACCTTATTTGGTGAGTATGAGGATTGTCCATGCCACATTGACTTGTCTTTATGTTTTCAGACGTGAGTTGTATAATGTATCAGGATGTTGTCCTGACTACGTGTTGTAGATCCGTGACTTTAGATACTCACTGTTATTTTATATCTATTGAGGTATTTCAGTTAGCTGTATTTGCAATTTACATACAGGCGATGTTTTTATGAATTGAAAATGATTAAGTAATCAACTTGGCTAAGCATAATGGCGTCATAATTGAATTAAAGAAAAAATTATTCCGCATTTTAATTAAGCGTAGCTTAATACGATGACATGTTAACAAACCGGGTATACACGGGGTGTTACATTTTATGGTATCAGAACACTTTCTAGGGAAAAACCTGTATGTGTTGCAATAACTTAGGATGGTTGTTGTGAGTCTGTATCTTGTGTTCTCTCGGTTTGGTTTTATTATGATAATGCATATGTGACCACATTGCGTGGGTCTGATCAACTCATTCTTTGTGTAACTTGTGCAGAGTCATGGTACAACCAAGGAGGAACCAAGGTAATAATGAGGGTCAACCTGATCCTGTCCTGGCTGCATTGGCTGAAATGCAGGCGGCCCGACAAGCCGACTAGGAGGCCATGAGAATGGCAAACGAGCCTATGCTGGACGCCGTCAGAGAGGCGAACAGGAAAGCCACAGAGGATATTTTGGAGGAGAACCATATGGCGAACATGACTATAATGAGAGTCATGTTAGAGGAGATGAGGGCTGGTCCTGCTGTTGGCCAGTTTCCTCCGCCACCACCTCCACCGCCACCGCCTCCACCTCCACCCAGTCTTCAGGACGACGGTCAGAGTCAGATAGGATCCCTTGACACCAGTGTCAAATTTGTAATTTGACACCTCATCTGAGAGCCATTAGATCAAAAAAGATCAATAGAGCCATTTATCTTTTTTGATCTAATGGCTCTCAGATGAGGTGTCAAATTACAAATTTGACATTGGTGTCAAAGGATCCTATATATATATATATATATATATATATATATATATATATATATATATATATATATATATATATATGAGGTTTATATTTCTGCAGCTGCTGTACGTGCAACAATCAAATACTTGCCATATATATACTTGAAAGCATTAAATGCGAGGAATCATAATCATACAAAGTATGATAGCATTAAATGTGAGGAATCATAACCATACACTTGTCGTTACTATACGTAAAGCGGCTGCAGAAATAATTATATATATATATATATATTAATTAATTGATTTAATATTATTTCGACTTAACTAGTCATTTTAAATTTGAATCCAGCTATGAAATTGTGTTGAAAAATTATTTAAACATACTATTTAGTTAGTTTTTATTTTATTGTATGGGAAATGTTATACTTACTACCTAATTTTCTTACTACTTGTTACTACCAAATCTTAACCGTTAATCTCTGTCAATCTAACGGTTATAATTTATTGCAAATTAATAATTAATTAATAAATATGATCCCATAAATTACAACTGTTAGATTGACGAAAATCAACGATTAAGATTTGGTAGTAACAAGTAGTAAGAAAATTAGGTAGTAAGTATAACATTTCCCTTATTTTTTAAGGATCACCATATATTCTAATTTCAAATTTTCTTTCTATTTTTTTTAATTTTGAACACATAAATTTTAATAATTTGTCTTACAAATATAATAAACTTCAAATTTTCAATTTAGCTCTATCTAAATTAAAAAAAAAAGTTCACTTGGGAAAAATATTTCTCATGTCGCATAAGAAGTTCCTTTTCCTACCACTTTCAGTTCGATACCTGTGGCAAACGTTTTTGTATTTTTTTTTTAAGGTGGGCCAGAACTTTCTCTCAGTAAGAAAACTTGCATGTCTGATACAAGAGGACAAATTGCAATCCCTTTATTGTTTTTGTCATTCCCCTTAATTTGCTCCCAAACACACGTTGGTTAAGGACTTGCTAGTGGCGGAGAGTCAAATTGAGTTTTCTTTGTTCCCCCTGTTTTTTTGTTGACGTGATGTTGATGCAGACGCTTGTGTTTGTAGGGTTAGCTTAGCTTCAAGGAAGCACGCATCTTGCACGTGATGTTGCAGGATTTTCAGAAAATGAATAGCGCCATCAAAGCTACCAGATTCTTCAACTCAAACACCCTCAGACTGTTTCATTCCTCTCCTCTCTTGGAACGCAGAAAGAGAAATTCTTGGGAATCTGTTAGTTTCTCTCTCTCTCTTGTTTTTTTTTTCCTCTTCTGAATTGCATATTATTTGATTCAAGAAGAGATGAGGAGAATCTGATTTATGAATTCAGTGCTTAAGATTTAGTGTCAATTTATCACAATTTGAGAAATGTTTGTTAACCAGCAGAAAAAATGTTAAGAGTAAATGCTCTGTTTGCTCATCATCAAGTTTTACTATGCCCATTTTAGTCCTTGTAAATAAAAAACGTACCCATTTGAAATTGTGTTCCAGACAAATTCAAAAAAGAACTATATTATTCCCTCAAAAGAACTAAAATGAGTTCATTTTGGATTAGAGGAAAAGCTTTTTTATGAAGAGAGAGATGATTAAAGTGATAGTGGAGTGGACGACGAAAAAATATTTACTCAAAATGTTATTTTACAATTTGAATTCATAAAAAAGGTTAATGTGATATAGGTTTTGTTTTGTTGATATATATTTAGTTATTTGGAACTTGGAAGCTTTATTTTACTGAGTGGTACCTGAAAGTTTTTGTCTTTACAAATTAGCCTTCAAAGGGGTGAATTTGTTAGCAAGTTGACAACTTTTGATGGGTGAATTTGTTATGCAAGCTGGCAACTTTAGAGTCCAATTTGTATAGTAGAAACTTTTGAGGACCAAAGTAACACATGTAATGTCTTTCGGGAACCAAATTTTATATTTACTTATTAGCTATTTTAAATGTTATCAAGTACTATCTACACACATTGAGTTAAAAGACGTATAAGAGCCTTTATGTAGTTTTGAATGTGACACTAAGTATTTTTTTTCTTACTATCCCAAATGGAATATACTTTTATCTCTACAACATAAGGTAATATTTTTCCTAAAACATAAGAAAAATATATCCCTTACTCTTATTATCTATTTTAAATGTTATCAAGTAGTGTTATCTTCTGTTTCATATTGAGTTAAAAGACGTATAAGAGCTTTTATGTAGTTTTGAATGTGACTTTAAGTATTTTTTTCTTACTATCCCAAATGGAATATAAAGAGCTAGTTTTCTTGTGAACCTGAGGAAACACCGATATATTTATTGCTTTTATTAATGTTTATCTTTTAATAGTTTGCTCAATATGTTAACCAACTTGGGGCATGTAATTTTTTTTTTCTCACATGCATTGTTGGCCGTTAGGTGCTCTGTGTTTCTTTCTTATTCTGCTTTGGGTTATGCGCTCAATCTATTCGTCCAATGTAGTGTGCATAGTTTACAGTAATTGTCACCGTCTTAGGCTCATTGTATATAAGAATCGTTTTGTGCTAAAATTGTTGAATTGCAGGGATGCAACCATTACTCAAAAAGATTTAGAAAGACACATGCAAAACCAACATTACTCCGTGATGTTAATGCTTATGCAGAATTCTTGTTTCAGGTTGGTGATGCTTTTAGTCTTATGCCTGTAAATATGCTTGTGCAATGTTAATGCATGAAAAACAAAATATCTTGATTTCGTCTTATGCCTCTCACCTTCTCTGTCCCTGTCTTTCTTGTGTCTGTGTGCATGCACTGTTTCCTATACTCATAATTTGCTTCTTCTTCACGTGTTTTCTGAACCTCCAACATGGCTATTTCCGCTGCTTTATGGTTATAAAGAGACCAGTTACCCTGGCAAAACTTGTTATTGGGTGAGGTTATATTTTTGATTTTATATATTTTAACACGCTTTTAGCCTCCATTGGGCTTGAAGGGAGACTGCTAAGGTTTCCTTTGGTGTATTTTCAAGAAATTTCACAAAACACAATAATTAGTGGGAGGTGGCGACCCAACCCAAATACCCGCTCATACCATATAAAGAACCAATTCAACCCAAAAGCTTAAGTTGTTGGATGAGGTTACATTAATGATTTTATATATCTCAACAATGGTTATCTCAGAGGAGTCCAGTTACCCTGTGGCATCACTTGTTTGTTTGTTTTTGTTTTTGTTTTTGTTTTTTTTTTTGGATTTTAGCCTCCTTTATGCTGCAGAGCTCTAAGGTTTCCTTTGGTGTATTTTCAAGTTTTCAACAAAACACAATAATTATTAAAAGGAAGGAAAAAAAAAAAGGAAAATGAAAAAGAAACCCCATTTAAAGACTTTTGTAAGGGACTATATCTCTTTAATCTTTATTTTATAGATGCTGCTACTCTAGCAGATATCAGACAGAAACACAAGTAATTATGGTGCAATGATATTTTTAATCTTTAGCTGCTTAGCACCAAATGGAAAAAATGAGGTACTAAGATTAGCGCTGCTCCCTCCCCAATCAAAAGCCTTCAGCTCAGTGCTATAATATGGTTAATTTGGTAGGAATAGTGGGGTGTTTTGGGCTTCTTAAACAACGACTCTAGAGGATTTAAAACTCTTAAAATTCTGCCAACTATTCATTCAGTTATCAGCACTTTTTTTATTTATTTTTATTTCGTTGGCTTTTTTTGTTAATGTTTAATTTTTCTTGTATGAAAATACAGTTAGGTGTTCTAAATCTTGGATTATCACCATCCTCTACAGAATACTTCTGAATGATAATTTGAGCAAGTTATAGGGAATACCTTTCTCTTCCTAAAGTTTTTATGAATGCTTTATTCTATTCTACGTTATACTTCAGCAAATATGGTGAACAGAATTTCTGAAAGACTTAAATTCTGCCTCTGTAACTACTTTTGCATTTGTATGATCTGGGCTGTAGCCTTTTGTCTCCTCTTACTGGGTAAAATTCAAAATGCTCTGTGATATGATTAGTCAGTCTTTGTTCAATTTGTTTCTCATGGAATCCTTACAGTAATAGTGCCGGTAATTTAGATTCAGTTTGCATTGCTATGTTTCTCCCCAGTAAAGATTGATGTAATGTTGAGGAGTCCACAATATAATTGATTTTCGTAGGTTGTTCTTCGGTTCTTCCTATGAACTCTTTCTGTCATAGATCTAAATGGTTCTCCAGCCTGCTTTCTTCCCTTGTTTTGTTTGTCTTAAGATGTGGCATCTAAAATGCTTATGCTTTCCTTTTTCTTCCATGGTTTAGAGCTGGAAAGAAGATATTGATGAAGATGATCCATCTTCAAGTCGAGGCACCTCATGGTTTAGAAATCAATATTCTCCTAAGGGTTCTCGAAGGTACAGGAATGGCAATCAAGGATCAAGGCATCAGTACAGAAGTAAGGATGCTTGAAATACTTAAGCTGTAATAGAAGCTTGTAGTAAGGCTCTCTTGATTGGAGTTTATGAGATTCTTTCTTCTGGGAAATCTTCTAACTTCATCTTGTCTGGAAAGTTTTCATGTCTAGTCGAATAGAATTGATGGATTTAACTAGTAGAGATCATGGAGCAGATTTGGTTTTAACTAGCATCATAAGCTTTCTTAAATCAGCTGCATTGTGTTTATGATTTTATAATGCAAAGAAGATTCCTGATATCTATATAGCATTTTCTGGATTCATATATCAAATTCAACAAACTTGATCTCTTTCAGGAGATCCTGAGTTTTGCAAAGATGATTTTGATGTTGAGAACATTTTCCCCTCTGCCTTTGGTGGGAACCGATTCTTCTATTGGTCCTTTATAAATGAGGAAAATCCTCAGTGGAGGAGGACTGGAGGCTTTTCTAACTATGGGAAATCTTGGAATTGGAGACATCGGAGTAAAAATGAGTACGACTCTTCAACTGACTCCGAGTCTGATTTTTCATATTCAGATTTAGTTTCAGATAGATTAGCCCTTGGATTGAGTGCTTCTGGTCCTCTGAAACTTGAAGATGTGAAAAATGCGTGAGTTCTTTTCCACTTACTCTTTACCAAAATGTAAAGAACTTTGGAAGCCAGTGCTACTGGTTTCTCTTTAATGTGATTTTTAACTATTTTATGAAATCAGGTACAGGACATGTGCCCTAAAGTGGCATCCAGATCGTCATCAAGGCTCTTCCAAGGTGTTGCCAAGTTCTAACCACTGATTAGTTCTCCCTCCTTTTCTTGTTCTATTCCTTATTAAGGATCAACACTTGTAAAGCTTGCTAATTATTTTAATTATTATGCATGTTGATAGGTTACAGCAGAGGAAAAGTTCAAGCACTGTAGTGCAGCTTATCAGTCTTTGTGTGATAAGCTAGCATTGGATTAAGGACTCTTATTATACCTTTTCTACAGGTCTCCAGCTCTTAGCAGTTATTTGCCCATCCTAATTTATTTAACTTAGCTCACTTTCGTTAAATTTTAGTTTGGTGTAATTTTATTATGTAATCATGGGAATAATGTGAAGGGAAGACTTGACCCAACAGTTGGTATTGTCCTTGTGATTCGAGGACATAATTTTAATCCATGTAGTTGCAAATACAAGATAAAATTGCTTATTATAGACCCACACAAGGGGTTTGATCCTTTGCTAGACCCTAGTTTTATAGTACTAGGCTGTCCTTTTTACTCACAGAAATTATATGTATACTGTTTCAGATTAGAAATTTTACATTAGTTCATTACCATTTTTTCCCCATCTGATGAACATGTTCTTGATTGATGTGGTTACTGAAGAGTAGGGATGTGTATTGGTTGAACCGAACCATATTCTTTTTAAAAACAGAACTGAATTGGTTTAAATGGTTTGATTCGAAAGTGGTTTGGTTCGGTTCAAAACTGGTTCGATTCGCGGTTCGGTTCGGAACCGGTTCGGGTCGACCATCTTTTTGAAAAGAGAAAAAATTTAAAATTTAAAAAATAAAGTTATAAAATTTAATTTGGTTCGGTTTGTAGGTGGTTCGGTGTGGTTCGGAAACGGTTCGGTTCTTAAACTGGTTTTAAAAACCGGTTCGGTTATTGAACTGGTTTTAAAAATCGGTTTGGTTCATGAACCGGTTCTTTAAAAACCGGCTCGGTTCATGAGCTGGTTTTTAAAAACCAGTTATTTTATAGGGCGGTTCGTTTCGATTCATGGTTCGACCCAATTTTTTGGTTATTTTGCACATCCCTACTCACCGGAGATAATTTATCTCCATTGACTGGAGAAATTCTTTACCCTTTATTAAATTTAAAAATAGAATTTATCATTTTTTTATTAACATGAGATAAAATTATTTCCATCAATCTCTTTAAAAACTAATATAACCCTTCATTAATGTTTCTTGTAAATAAGTTATCTATACTGAACTCAAAACGCCGCCGCTTTGGAATAGAAATTAATGTATTTTTGTAATTATAATTTTGGAAAAGTATTTCTCGAGTCACTGTACTGACCCCAAAATGATACAAAAATATCTTGATTTTTGTTTCAAAATGACGTCATTTTGGACTCACTGGTGATAATTTATCTCTATTAACTTGAGAAATCTTCTACTCTTATAATTTATTTAAGGATTATAATAATTTTTTTTTATTATAATTTTTCAACCCAAAATGATAGCATTTTTAGAATGAAAAAATACCGTTTATCAGTTCCTTCCGTGTGAAATAACATAATATTGGGGTTAATTTTATGGGGAAAATATATATTATTTTGAAGGACACAAAGTTGTTTCATTGTCGTAAGTTAGAGAAAGAAATAAATCAAAGGAGAGAGAATCGGTGGAAAATTTTTAAATGTGTACATCCCAGTTTCGTTACGAGAGTAAAACAATATACGATGTGTCAACTTTTTCCCTAATTTTATTTCTTGGCGAGAGAACATAATCCTTTAAAACATAGGATATTATTGTTGCTCAAATGTCGTTATCTGTTCTCTCTCTGCAGTCTAATATGCAGATAGCTTTTAAGATTCTGTGTTGTTCATCAGTGTTTGTTACTCAACGTTGGAAACCTCGTAGCAATCAAGGGCTCTTCTCCTCAATTTCATTTTCATCATTCTCCCCATACCCTTCTTTCTAACTGGTTCCCACCATGGATTCTTCTTCCTTCTCAGCTACTTCGGATGACACCTCATCATCACATCATTCTCCTGTGAGTGTGTCTATATAAATATTGTTAAAGTTATTTATATGGGTCTTTGGTTTCTATTATAAATTTGAGATTACGTAGCTTTTTATATTTTGTAAAGAACTATTCTGAGCTTATATATACATATTATGGGAAGGTATGCTATATATATATATATATATA
Organism: Gastrolobium villosum; assembly: GCA_032173675.1. Lineage (NCBI taxonomy): Eukaryota > Viridiplantae > Streptophyta > Magnoliopsida > Fabales > Fabaceae > Gastrolobium > Gastrolobium villosum. The sequence goes on from JAVKPL010014618.1 coordinate 14,396, forward strand.
TATATATATATATATATATATATATATATATATATATATATATATATATATATATATATGGGTAGGATCATCCTACACCAGTGTAAGAATAATAAGTCTTACACCAAATCTTAATCATTGATTTTCTGCATCTAACGGTTAAGATTTATTAGGTCTCACTCATTAATTAATTTTTAATTCCCAATAAATCTCAACCATTGGATGCACGGAAATTAACGGTTAAGATTTGGTGTAAGATTTATTATTATTATTATACCGGTGTAAGTTGATCCTATATATATATATATATATATATATATATATATATATATATATATATATATATATATATATATATATATATATATTAAAAAATTAAAGTTCAAACTGAATTGAGTAATTGAATTACAACAATGAATATCACCCTCGTTTGAATTCAACCAAAAGCTTAATCTAGCGGGTGAGGTTGCATTAATGGTGTTATATATCTCTAACACGCCCCTCATACGAAAGCCTATTGAGCTTGAATGGGATATGATGCATCAGGCCCACCTGTGCTAAAAAAATTTAATAAGAGAAAGTGGAGGCGGTGAGGATCGAACCGTGATATTAAGGCTCTGATACCATGTAAAGAACTAATTCAACCCAAAAGACCAAAAAACTCTTTTGGGTTGAGTTGATTCTTTACAGTTTCAAACTACAGAAAATCAATCTTTATATCTATGTTATTTACTTTGTTGAACCTAAAATTCTCTAGTCTAGTGTGCTTCTAAATTCTAATTGCACTTACAGGTACAATTAAGTTTGATGAGTATGTAAGATTTGAAATCTTTATGAGGTTGGTGTTTAGTTGTTGCCACCTTTTTCATATAATATAGTTGCATAATGGATTGTCTAAAGCAACCAATCTGTTAAGTGAAGATCCATGAGTAGTTTTTAATAGAATGGGGGTGGTGAGATTTGAACTCATTATCACTTAGTCATAGAGGTTTTAATACCATGTAAAACAACCAATTTAACCCAACAACTTAAGTTGTTAAGTCAAGGTCCATCAATATTTTCATATTTTATTTTTCTAACAAACTTTTGATATTAATTCCTGATTTTCCACGTTCTCAATTAAATAGATATCTTGACACTATGTCTTATTGATCTCAATAATTGTCGTACATATCTTATAAGCATCTATCTTTTCGCTTTAGTCCATATTGTTGAGTTCCATTGCAATGTAGGGAAATGTTCAAAACATTAAGTTCTGTCAGTGGTGTGGTGGTTCAACAAAGCATGATAGACCTGAAGGAGAAGAAAGGTTGAGAGCTATATGCACAAGTTGTGGGAAAATTGCCTATCAGAATCCAAAAATGGTAAATGCCTAAAAAATCACAGGACCTTCCAGTTAATTTAATTTAGTGCTTGTACAGAAATAAGAGATAATTTTTATGCTTATTGGCAATTTACCTGTACGTGTGAATAATTTGCAAACATTGTCACTGTTTTTAAGTGGAATGTCATGATGGTAGCTGTGTAAGAAGCATATTACACATTTATGCAAAATGAAATTGGTTTTAGTTGTTCTTTCATGTATCATGTTCTGAAATATTGAGTTTTGACATCTGATTTGAACATTTTATTTTATTGAATAATTTTACCCTTAAAATTAGGTTAAGGCTTCATTTTATCCCATAATCAGTACTAAGGTTACTTTTAAGTTTTGAACAAGGATATGCATAAGAGATCCTTTTTTCTGACACCTAATTATATTTATTATTTTACACCAGAAATTGTTTACTGTTGAAGTTTTCAAAAGGAGGGTTTGGAGGCTATTGTTTTAGTTGTAACAATATGGAAAATAGTGCAGCTTTATGGATAACCGAAACTTAATCCAAGTTGATTTAGTATGATCCTTTACACTGGAAGTGTTTGACAGTTAGCATGTGGTATACAGTGCATACACAATATATAAACTTAGAAATTATCATTGTTATTTCTCTTAGTATATACTTTGGTCACAGGTCTATCACTTGTTATTTTTAATATTATGGCTTTTTAAGTGGTTCAATTTTGACTTTGCCCAGCATTCATTGATCTGAGGAAACAGATTGGTTATATTCATAGTTGTTAGTATCGCATGAAACACATGCGTATCGTGCGGTACGATACAGAAGTGGTATTCACAAATCAGTCTCATTCTTTAAAGTAATTCTATTTTTCACAAAATTGGCAGTGTAAATGCAAAATCAATTAAGGATTTGGACGAAGATTCTATGTTTTGAGATGTATTCTCTGACTTTTGTATGGAAAAATTACTATAATAGTTGTATGTTGTATGCTATTTGTCCTAGCACTTACTGCATTCTACTGAACATGACATGAGTTTGGATGGCAAAGTAGGTAGTTGGCTGCCTCATTGAACATGATAACAAGGTCCTCCTTTGCAAGCGGAAGATTGAACCATCTTATGGCCTATGGTATGAATGGACTTACTTTTGAACTGCACATTTCCATTGATTTGGATTACATTCTGTTAGGAAACTTCCTGTGAGAAACTGATTGAGGATTACATTCTGTAGGAAATCCTGTGAGAGGGAATTGTAGGAGATCATTGAGGGAAATTCTGTTGTAAGGTACAGCAGAGAAATATAAAATGAGAAAGGGTAGCAAGAGAAGGTAAGGTAGTAGTGACAAAGGAATGGGAAGGAGAGATTAGGGCTCTCAAATGCCCTGTGTTACTGTATTTTTTCCTTCAATTCAATCTTGTAATCCATTGTAAATCCATCTTTATAGCTGCTGATATGACACTGATATCAGTGGTTATGGTGAAATATTACAGAACATACACTTTTCTGCTAGTTCTTATCAATTAGTATCAGAGCTCCCAATCTAAGGCTTTGTGTTGGTTTAAACAAGGAAAAGGAAAAAGGGAACTATTAATTAGTTTAAGCACTACTACTACTAGTACAAGCCCAAGCCTACTACTAATAAATAGTACTAAAGTACATATACTTTTTCTGAGTGATCTGATCCAGTTACTATGACATTCCTTTTCCTGAAATCTATTTATAAACTGCTTCTCTTATCATCGGTGAGCTATGTTAATTTCATATCTTGTTGTCAACAAGGACGCTTCCAGCTGGTTATTTGGAAATTGGAGAGTCAGCTATGGAAGGTGCTATCAGAGAAACAAGAGAGGAAGCCAATGCTGATGTGGAAGTAATTTCTCCCTTTGCTCAATTGGATATTCCTTTAATTGGCCAAGTGAGCAAGAAGCATTTATTTCTTTGGTTTTTTCCTCCCACTTTTTTGTTGATCTTCTCCTGTCAAGCTAGAGATTTTTTGTTGTGATTAACTGATTGTGGCATGTTTGAGGCAGACTTATATAATCTTCCTAGCAAAGCTGAAGAAGCCCCACTTTTCACCTGGTCCAGAATCATTAGAATGTCAGCTTTTTTCGCTAAATGAAATACCATTTAATTCTCTATCTTTTTCATCAATGATGGTTACTTTAAGTTTGGTATGGTTCAGATATTTGAACATTTTGTATGCTTTTGGATCTTATTACTTTTACTTACTCATAATGTGTCTTATGGTGTTTTTTGTCCTGGCTGCAGTATGTTGAGGATATTAAGGCAGGAAAGCCCAAATTCCATTATGGCACTATTAACAAAAGGTATTTTCATCTCAAGTTTAGGATATTTTCCCAAAAGTTCATTTTTCTACTTTGTCTGTTTTGAGGGAAGAAAGTTATTTAACATTTTAAAAAGTAATTGTACTTCTGTTTAGCAATAATTCTGTTGCCCAGCTTAGCTGCATACATCTGATGCCTCATAATTGTTCATGTCATTATGTTTTGGGATAAATGCTGTAAAAAATCATAAATACTGAAGGGCCGGCTTGGCTCAGCGGTAAGCTTGCTTGCCGTGGTGTGTCAGGTCGCGGGTTCGAATCAGTCTCTCTGCAAAAAGCAGGGGAAAGACTGCCTAGAGTATTCCCTTCCCCAGACACTCACGAAGTGAGTATTTGAACTGGGTTGGCCCTTTGCTACCTAGACCTATTATTGCTCATATGTTCTATTTTTTTCCTGTGGTGTTTGTTAGGCCTGGTACTAGTCCTTCTGATACTCATGCTTATACATTGGATCATCATATGCTATCATGACCCATGACAAGCTGGTGAGTCCTCTACTGCATATATCATTAAACATAAGAACAAAAATTATGTACCTCAGCAATTTGGGCGTTTCAATGAGTATAAACATAATATTAAATATTTTTTTTTATCTTTACCACCTTAAGACCTAAAAAACTTCCTAACATTGCATTATTTTTTCATATTAATGCATCCTTAGTCATGATGTTTTCAAATTTTGCTGGTTGCAGCACTCTGGATATCTGTAGATTTAAGTAGAAGAAATTTGTTGAGTCCTATCAGCTTCTGCAAGAACTCATACTACAGGACTTTGGCATTAGCTTGTTGGCACTGAAATAACATGAAAGGTCCAAACATCACTGGCTTAAATTCACCATTGTTGTAATATTGATTGGCAATTGGTTCAATTCAAGAAAGACATGTTACTTCTGTAATTCATGATCACCAGCAACACACCCCCTTCTCTTCTACTGGATGTATTATATCAGATTGATGGGCTTTTTCTCTCATGGAAGAAAGATTGTGACTTGTTGTATCGATAAAAATTAGGAGGGGATATTAGGGGAAAAGGAGAATGATTGAAGAGAGTGAGAGAGAAGTTAGATCAAGAGTAAGGGAAAGATAAGGGAAGAAGGAGAATAATAAGAGAGAGACTAAAGCTAAAAGCTAGAAGCTACTTATAAATTAAAGCTAAAAAAAAAAAAAGAGCTTAAAAAAAGAAGCTAAAAACTGTTTGGAAATTACATAAAAAATTTAGCTTAAAATTACTTAAAAACACATATTTCTAGAAAATAATCTCTATCTCTATCTTTATCACTCTTCATTTAAAAAAAAACACACACAATTCAAGAAAAACAGATAAGAGCTAAAAAAAAAAGCTCCTCCTAAGAGCTTTTACTTTTTATCTTTTTTCTTCATTATAAAAAAAAGAGCTTTTCATTATTAGAGCTTTTCTTAAAATTTGTTTGGCCTAGCTTATGCTTATAAGTAATTTCTAACTTAAAAAAAGAGAGGATCTAAACAGGCACCAAGAGAAAAGAGATAATTTGAAAGGAAGACTGTGATTTCTTAATTTATTTATTGATTCCTCTTTTGGTTGGTGGACTATCTATTTATAGCCATTTACATTTACTAATATATGAAGCAAAATATCCAATAACATAATTTGAAATAAAATAATTAATTATGCTAATGAGATAAGATAAAATAAACTTAAAACTAATTAAGATAAAGATAAACTAAACGTAATTTAAATTCTAAATAGCAGTTGCTACGCTTGTTTTATTGGAATTTGGAATTGTATTATGTCATCAAGAAAGATGAAATTCTTTTTGAAGAATGATAATCCCCTGATCTGATTCAAAACCAATGCACTTTGCAACTGACAGATTCTTTTAGATATTTGATGCCCTGCACACACATTATAATTTCTCAATTTAGAACCAGTTTTCCACTGTTACGAATTAGCTTGCACCCATCAACCACCTTGATGCACTGATGACACTAAAATTTACCATCTTAAAGTTAAGGCATGGGAATAACTTAAAGGAGTAATCCACTTATCACTGATTAAATTTAGGGGAAATTGTCACCAAAAATTTTTTTTAGGGGAAATCACTTCTGCTATGAATGCAGCAAGATTTTCTCGGGCCACACACTCATCATCATTTTTTATTTATTTTTTATTTTATTTTTTAAAAATGGTGGGGCTCACCATATGTTGGTGTCAGCCGCAAACTCCCAAATTTTGCAAGTAGAGTTGCAAAGCCCTTAAATTTATCACTGATTACTATTATTAAATTTTAACTGTTGATTTTCGCCAATCTAACGAATATAATTTATTGGATGATATTTATTAATTAATTTTTAATTCGTAATATATTATAACCATCAAATTAACGGAAATCAAGAAGTTATAAATTATTAATTTATTGTTAAGAAGTGATAAACTTAATTGATGTATATCCTGCTCCATAACTTGATAACTAACATCGTTTTTTTTTTTTGTTAATGGCTAATTAATGGGTCATTGGACTAAGTTATTAGTTAATAAATATATTTAGAAAGTCAATAAATATATTTCTAAATAAGCTAGTCGACTAGCATTGTAAGCTTTTTAAATAAGCTTTTATATATGTCCTGACCTAAATGAAACCTATCCCAATTTTTTTTTATAACAAGAAACCTATCCCATTTAAGTACGAGTTTATCATCTATCATTTAACATGATCATAAAATTTTTTCTATACACATAACATTTTGTGGGACCCATAGCAAAAAAAAATTCAGCACACAAAATGAATCTCTATAACATAACACAATCACTTTTCCTACAACATAACTCTTGTGAGACCCTTTAATTATATAAGCTTTGTTGTTAGTATTTTTTAAATCTTGTGCATAAACTTGATTTTTTATTATTAAATATACATAGTATCGTGAGTTTAATTTTCCCCCCTTTATGTTTTTTATTTTCTAGTTATTTTATTTTTTGCTTATATATTTTTCTCTTTTATTTATAATTGTTTTCACTTTATATTATTCTCTTTTTCTTCTTAATTATTTATTACTATTTTTCAATTTTTACTATTATTTGTATATTTTTCTTTTGGGAAAAGTGTTTATCATTTTAAATGACGTAAAATTATGTCATTGTAAGACAAAGATAAACACAAAAAAATATTTTTTTATTTAAAATTTAAATTAAAAAAGACCACTCACTTTCTCTACCATAATTTTTATTTCTTGTATATTATCTCCTAAAATAACAAATTATGTCATATAAAATGACAAACATCAAATCCTTTTTCTTTTTATTTTATTTTCTTCATGTTCTTGTTTTCTTTCTTAATTTTTATATATTTTTCATTTAAATTCATTTACCATCCACCCTAATTAATTAGGAATAAATGTGATATTAATATTGATATAAAGCCATGAAACACCGACACGTCATTCCAAAGTCATGACGTGTCGTATCCGACACTTCCCGACACTCTCGGACACTCAGACACCTTCAACACACGTTATATAAATTCAAAACAAGGTTCAGAAATTGCGTTGCGTTGAATTTTTAGCCAACTATTAGATTCAATGGATTACGATTATCATTTTATTGAATTTGATATAAATATTTGAAATATCTTATGTTTCTATGCAAAATTTATGAATATTATAAGTTTAAATTCATTTTGAAATCTAATATTCTTTAGAATTAAGTGTTGTATCATATATATATATATATATATATATATATATATATATATATATATATATATATTTTTGACATTTAAAGAATTTGATTTAAAAAAAATTAGTATTAATTCTTATAAATACAATTTTTTAAGGAAAGAACATTTATTTTAAAATAACATCAAATTTTTTGATATATAATGCGATCGGAAGTATTATCTGATAGAACAAAATACTATCTTATATAATATGATATAAAGGATATTACACCAAATATTACATAATAATAAAATTCTATAAGGACTTGCACAATCAGATCTCATATTATTAACTTTAAAAAATCTATTTTTTCGAACTCATGACAAATTGAATTTTTTTTTAATTAATTATATGCATTGCTAAAAGGTTTAGTTCAATTTTATGGATGCTATCATATTCTAGCTAGTTTTTTTTTTTTTTTTTTATCTACTATTCCAATCACTCTTTAACATATCAGAATTTCAATAGAAGACAAAATATCAGAATTTTGAGAAAAGATGAAAAGGTAATTGAGATTCTGATTTAATAATTTTGGAAAATGATAGATAATAATAAGCTGAAAAAAAATTGATAGAATTAACTATCCCAAAATACATCTTCTTCATGACAAAAATTGAAGACGAAGAACGAAAATTGAAGACGAAGAATTTTCTTTATGACAACGAAGAAAGGAGAAAAGAAACGAAAACCATCAGAAATAGTGGATTATTGCATCAAGTGAATCTCAGACGACCGTCGTGAGAAAATTTAAATCCAAATTCATCATGTGATTTTCAAACTAGACGAGAGAATTCAGAAGATGAACGAGGAACAAAAACAAAAACAACAACAACAACAGAAAAAAAACAACACGGAAAGAACCAAACAACCAAGTTTGAACTTCGAATGAATGAGAGGACTGGGAAGAACGAAAACTATTTAAAGGGAAGGGATTAGGGTTTGGAATCAATTCTACACTTACTTTTCATTTCAAGGCCCAACATCATTTTGGCATCAGTTACAGGGTTTATGGGCCTTCACTACTGGCCCATTATGCATTCTCCGCGAGGTTTCGGTTTCGGTTTCAAACAAGGTTTCCTCCTTTTCATATGAAACGCGGCGTATTTCCTCTCTTTCAAGTCAAACCTTACCTACAGTGTAAACGAGTTAGGCTGCTTCTCATGAACTTACAACCTAATTTACCTTTAGTTTGATTTGACCTAATCGATTTAGATAATAGAGCAGGGTTAGATTTTTAACAAAATTCTTTTAAAAATCAGATGGCTCTTTTTACAAATTTGACCTAAAAGTTTGGGTTTTATAATTCTCATTTAACATGAGAATTATAATTTTCCTATACACCCTTCGATTTCCGTGCTGACATGGGTTTTACATATAATTTTTTCTAACACATGGATCCCACATACTTTTTATCTCTAGAACATAAGATTTCAATTCTCATGTAGAATTATAAAATCCTTGAAATTTTTTATAATTTGGATTCTTGATGGAAACATTGTTTGATCAATGAAGAGTTTTTTTCTTTTTTATTTTAATTTGGTTTGAAACTTTGTAGTCCTTCTTTAACAGTCATGTTAAGCTTTTCATTTTTTACAATAGTCGAAGTCAACCCTATAAACCAAGCATTTAATATGTTAATAAATATAAATCAGCTTAGGCTATTATTATTAAGATCAAAGTTTGTCGTAGTCTAACCTTTTACACCTCTACTTACCCACACTTTTTTTTTTTTTAATTCAAAATCTCAAATCAGGTGAAGTGGAAATGAATCTTCTTTAAAGTGACGGGATATTGTGAGATGATTTTAACTTTTAATGAATAAATTAATGGAAATAATTTTATAACTTCCTATTCTAATATTTTTTCTTAATTTTCTTTTATCATTATTAATTTATTTTTATATAATTAGATCCTCTCAAATAATATAATTATGTTAAATAATACGAACGTGAATTAGACTTAACTTGATTCAATTTTTTTTTTAATTTTTTTTATCTTTTTATGGTACTATACTATCATCGCGCAACTATAAATATGGATTTCCATTCACTCCGTAAGTAAGGAGGTGTAAATAGGCTAGGTTAGGCTAGACTTTGACTTAAATCTGTGTAAAAAATGTTGTGTCTGACTTGGCCCCAAATTATAAGTCTGGTCTGACCTATATTTAAAAAATAAAAGTTTTGGCCTAGACATGTTAGCCTGTTTAAGCCTATTAAACATTCAACAATTAAAAGAATAATTAAAATAATATTATCTTATTATTCAAAATTATTAAAATAATTTTGTTTTATTATTCAAAATTATTAAAATAATAATTTTAATTATTTTTTTATGCTTATAGGCTCGACTTGTACAAAAAAAACCTATGGTCTATTTTCTAAATAAATTTTTTTAAAAGCTTAAGCCCGTTTTATTTTACTATTTATAATAGGTCAAGCCTCACCTAATATAAGCTGGGCCGCAGGCCCTTGTAGATCGGCCTAACCCATTTACAGGTTTCAAAATCATTCTACAAAATGAAGTATTAGAGTTCTTTATAACTTTTTTGTAGTTCTTTATTATTGTTGAGTTACTTTTTGTTATTACTATTGTAGACGCAACAATCTAAGTATCTAACATTCTGATCGGGGCCAATGTACCATAATGAAAAGAGATCATATATAAAATTATCCAATAAAAAACACATGGGTTTCAAGTACATGGAAGTAGAAATCATTCATCCAGCAACAGAACCCATATATACAAGGGTTGAATGTAATCTTACACAAGAACAAAAAAAATTTGTGTGCAAAGTATCTCTCTCTATATAAAGCAAGCTAAAACACATATTTATCATCTATGTACATATTGATTTATATATAAAAATATCAGTCAAAATCACCAAGGATGATCTTAAAAAGCAAATGATTTCATCTGCCACTGATATCAGAGAATATTGGAGTGGCTGATCCTTGGATAAGTGAGTTATCTTCACCTTCTTTGAATGATTGAGGCATTGCAGGCCAAACAAAAGCAGGTCTTTCCTTAGGTACCATAGGTGGAGGTGTTTCCCCATTGAGAACTTGCAAAACAGTTCTCATAGATGGTCTTTGATGTGGGTTTGGATGGCAACAAGCCAAACCAAGAACAAGCACACTTTCCACTTCTTCCTCCTTTATCTCTTCCTCTTTACTCATCTTCTTATCCACAGCACTAACTATTGTTCCTTTTCCATAAAGCTTCCACACCCAATACACAATGCTGTTCTTGTAATCATCCTCTGAACACAAATCCCCTGGCCTCCTTCCACACACAACCTCCAACACAAGCACACCAAATGCATAAACATCAGTTTCCACCGTTGCCCTTCCTGTTAGAAAGGTTTCAGGTGCCATGTAACCTGGTGTTCCTGCAATCTCTTTTGTTGAATGGTGAGTTTCATTTCTCTTCTCAATTGTACGAGCCAAACCAAAGTCACCCAATTTTGCATTGAATTCTGAGTCCAACATTATGTTACTAGCTTTGATGTCTCTATGAAGAACCCTCTTTTCACAACCATTGTGAAGATAGTCCAATGCTTGAGCCACCCCATGTATTATACTGTGCCTAATTTCCCAATTCAGTGTGTCATTACCAAACTTGTTATCATCACCAAATAGGTACTTGTCTAAGCTTCCATGAGGCATGAACTCATAGATAAGGAGAAGCTCTTTGCTCTCATAGCACCACCCTGTGAGTTTCACAAGGTTTCTGTGGTGAAGGCTTCCAATTGTTGTTACTTCAGCTATGAATTCTTGCTTACCTTGACGTGAGTTCTTTGAAACTCTCTTCACAGCTATCTCCTTGTTTTCCAATAGACCCTTATACACTGTTCCAAAACCACCTTGACCGAGCTTGTTTTGAAGGCTGAATCCACCCGTTGCTTTTGTGATTTCCCTTAACCGAAACTTCTTTGGAGCCATAGATGAGTATTGAATTTGATCCTCTATTCTTGGATATGCATCCTCTGGCTTCTCCATGCTTTGTTTCCTTTTCCAAACCAAGAAAAAAACCACCCCACATATGATAATAATAATCACAGTTGTAATTACCGTGACCCAAATCCACAATAGAATTTTATTATCATCTACAATATCTACACCATTAAATTCCCATGCTCTTACACAATTCAACTCGGTGTATACACTTGTTGAAGCAGAGAAACCAAGATAAACCTCTTCTTGAAGATAGGAAGATAGATTAAGAGGTGGAGATACCAAAAGGGTCTGCATAAATTCTTCTGAAGTTCCATTCATGGAACCAAAAACAGATATTATATCATTGGAATACTGAATCCTCACCGTTACATTTATACCAGATGAAACATTGATCCCATAGTTCATCAAAGGTACCTGTTTTATTGAGTAGATGCTATTTATGTTGATGCCAACATGGTTGTCAGGGCCATCTTCAGTGAAACTTTTTCGTGTGTCAAACTCCACTGCAAGAATTGGAGATTTTGAAGTTCCAATGGTAGAAGAGTTTACAATACCAAGCCATTCACCAGCACTGTTTTCTGGGAGAGTGGTATCTGAAGTTAAGATAAAGGCCAAGCCTTCTCCAACAGGTGAAGTTTGGGGACTCATGTTGAGCACAAAAGTGGTGTTGAAATCAGCAATTTTGTTCTTCTTCTTGCTCCAAAGTTTGTATGGCTTTTTGTAGAAAGTACGTCCAGAATAGTTGGCTATCACACCACGAATATCAGGGGTTATTTGGATAGCATCTAAGTATATTTTTGAGTTTTTGCTCAGCAATAATTCAGCATCATCCTGTGGTTGGAAGGTAGAGAAATTGAAATGAAAGCAACTAACTTTGGTTAGGGTGATGGAAATGAAGATGATGGCTAATAAATGATGTTTAACTAGCCTAGAAAAATCCATGTTCTTAGTAGGAGAATTTGTAATAAATTTCAGAAAAGGTGAAGGATCATCAAGGAGGGATTAATTGAAGGCCTATATATTCTGACTTCTGAACTGTTTTATGATAGATAAACCGTGTAATATTATATACATGTAGTTAATTAGGTAAGATCAAGTGATTTAAATATTTTATTTCATTTTAATGTTAAAACTTCCTTGTCTTCTCAGCCTATCTGTTTCTTGGAAATCTCGTGTGTCCTTCGGGAGAGAAAACTTCCTCCCTCTTGCATGATTTTATACTATTAAAATGAGGGGCAAATATTTATCCATTTTTAAGTGAAACGACGTTATTTTTGTACAAATTTGTTGGTTTCTTTACATATTTTTCTCTATAATGCTCTCTTTTTATCTTTCTTTTTTTATTTTGTGGAAGAGAGGGAATATAAAAGATCAATATATATAAGGAAAAATATTTGTCCTTTTAAATTATACAACTTGTGTTATTTTACTCTCATAAAGACGTGAGATCCTCACATTTTTTTTTCCACTCTCTCCTCTATAATTTATCTCTTTCTCTCACTTGAAATAACATAACTTTTGTTATAAAAAAAAAACATAACTTTACATCTTCTTTTAGAATGACACACTTTTCGCATATATATACACTAAAACATGGTCATTTTTTTGTCCGTGACACAAAATTCTATTTTTTAAAATCATAAATATTTTTTCCTTAAAATAATGTTATACCTTCAAAATAGACGGTTTGAATATATAAAAATAAAATAAAAAAATAGACGGTTTGACTTTGATGTTAAATGGAGGATTTATCCTATTTATTCTATTTCTTAATGTTTATTCAAAGTTATCAACGACTCATTCTAAGTTCTGCTATAGTATTCCCTTTAGCTTAAAAAGCACCCAGTCAAATTATTGTGTATCCGCGGACCAACATGGAGTTTGTCCATGTGAAAATATTCCATAACGCTTCTAATAATTAAGTATACTAAATTCCCTTGAAAAAATAATAGTCAATGAATGAATGAACAAGTTGTACTTGTCTGCGTCTTCCTTCCACGCATAACACGAGATCACCTTAGAAAATTTCCTTTTTGTGTTGTCAATGTTTATGTTATTGGAATTTAGGGCGTATTTGGAATACCTGATAAAGAAGATAGGATAGGATAATTTATCATATCTTACTTTTATTTCTTGTTTGGTGGATCAATATGATATGATTAGTTTATCCTATCAAATACTTGATTTCTTATCTATATGGGGAGCTGTGTTAGGATTCAACATGATAGGATATTAATATTGGATACCTAATATATCCCCACGCTACCCAATATATCCCAACGCCACCCAATATATTTATATTTATTGCATTATATTTTATTTTTTATTTCTTCTTTTTCCTTCTACATAATTTTATCAGATTGCTAATTTGCTATTTAGGTGCTCATCAAACACAGGACATGCTAAAAGCTTATCAGCCTCATATCATATCCTACTCTTATCAGTCTCATATCATATCACACCCTTATATATCCTAATCAGGTGCTCATCAAACTGTTTGTTATATATTGATATCTTATTTTCTATCGATTCGAATACTTCTTATATTGGAATTAAATAGTTGTTACAATAATTATTTATATTTGACAATCTAAAACATATGGGTTCGCTTTTCCTGCAGATAAGTTATCTGCAGTAAGTTCAATACGACGTCGTTTTGGGAAGAAATCATGGTATTTTTGTAATTTTAATTTATTTTAAGGTTATAATAGTTTTTATATCTATAATTTTTTAAGATTTCAATAACAAAACGACGTCGTTTTGGGAATAAATGCAGATAATTTATATGCAATACATGCAAAAACATTTTTTCCAAAATACATAGTACGGAATAGAAGTTATCTTACGACTAGGGTGAGTTTATAGTTTTCTATTTATAAGACTATTTATTTTTTGCTGAAAATAAGACTATTTCTATTTTTATTTTTTTTTATAAATAAGACTATTTCTATTGTTTCTCAAATCAAACGCGTTTCAGCATTTTACCATTTACTAGCTTTTTTATGTTAAGAGTCAAGATTTTGTAGTTTTAATCTAATTTATTTATAAATTTTCTCAATGACATGTATAATTGATAATTAAACCCAAACTAATTAAAAAACTTCTCATTTAATTGACAATTTTTGTATAAACATTAAATTATATTTTTTTTTTAGAAAATAAGTATCACAATTATTTTGGCACATAATTCAGGCCTAGGATCAGCAATTTAAGTTTCCAAAGCTCAAACGCAAGACTACGCAATTATTGTTGTCCAAATCGTATTTTAGATCGTAGGATTCTAAGATTTTTCACAAACGACGATCCAAATCTTTTTTTTGGTGTGGAACGATCCAAATCTTATTGTAACATGGGTGCGGACTGCGGAGCGGGACCGTGAAAGATAGTAAAAATGGGAAAACTGGAAGAAACAAGTATGCTTGCTTGGGTTTGAACAAAATCTTAAACTATTCCGAGAACTAATCTCAATATGAATATTTCCGAGTCAAAGAGGATTACCTCTTGTAAATGATACATATTGTTTATTAAAAAATAAATCTTAAACTAGAATTAGCTAAGACAAATGCAATGGGGAAAATGATGAACTTGTCCCACATCAGACTTGATATCTCTTTTACAATGGGAATGGTTAATCAATCATGCACTCCTCTGGTCATATCATTTTTAAGCTATTTAAATAATCTCTTTGTAGGATTTCCCAAAAATTGAATTTTTCTAAATTTTTAAAATTTTTAATTTTTTTGATATTTTTCGAAAATAAACTGATAAACAATTTTTATCATATTAGTGTAAACTTAGTTTTCTACTCATGTTTTGACAGTAGACTGGTTATAAGCATGAGGTTAAACAACTTAAACAAGATATCTACTTTTAAGATTAACCACACGAGCGTACCTTTAGTACTATTATGTATTCCTTTATTAAAAGTTAAAAAAATTAGAGACTCATGTGACATTAACTATAAAGTAGTGAATTTGAATAAATATAAAAAATAATTTCTTTTTTCCAATTTTAGTGATCCTATTTTTGATTTTTCTTTCTTCCTAAAACTATTTTGTAGAATAATTATGGAAACAAGTGTTTTTTATGTTTTATTTTTCTTTTCTTTTTTGAAATTTAAAGTCAAAATACAAACAAAAACAATACAGATAAAAAATAATACAAATATGTTCTCTGAGTT
Organism: Gastrolobium villosum; assembly: GCA_032173675.1. Lineage (NCBI taxonomy): Eukaryota > Viridiplantae > Streptophyta > Magnoliopsida > Fabales > Fabaceae > Gastrolobium > Gastrolobium villosum. Next base: position 29,888 of record JAVKPL010014618.1, read on the forward strand.
TGATTCTAAAAATAAAAAAATAATTATAATTTTTTAAATTTTTATTTATAAAACAGGTCTTATCAAATATTTTTTTTTCTTTTTTATTTTAAAATAAATTATTTTTAGAAACAGTATTTAGTCTTGGTTATTAGAGGAATACTAAATATATATTTTCCAACAACATGACTACTTACATAAATAAATATAAGTTTCTCTTAATTCCTTCATCCTTTATGCTTCCCTATATCATGAAATTTCAAATTGATAAGCTTGGTTTTGCCATGATGAACTAGATTTTTAGCCATAGGCATGGCTGATTTGTTATCAATCCAAATTATAGTAGCTTCAGCCAGCTTTAACCCCGAGTCCTTCAAGGTTTTCCTAAGTCAAATTGCTTGATTTATTGCTGTTGCTGCTGAAACATATTGAGCCTCTCAGCTGTGGATTTAGCTACAATCTACTCTTTCTTAAACTTCTAAGAGAAAACTCCATTGCCAAATGAAAATACAATCCCAAAAGTTCTCTTTTCATTTGCTACAAATGGTGTAGCTACTGGTTTGCAGTTCTCCATTTGAAACTTTATCATTTTCAGAGCATACTTTGTTTTGGGATACAAAAGAAGATTCCAGTATTGGATTGATTTATCTCCATTCCAAGAAAGTGTTTCATCTATCCAGATCAGACATCTCAAATTCACTCTATATATCTAACATAAACCGCTTTGCAGACATTAAATTAATCTTCACATGTAACAAACATATCATCAACTTATAGTCAAACTATAATATGTATGACGACTACTCAACATTTTTTTGGGAAACTTGAAAGAGATTGAAGAAACAAATGGACTTATATACATAAAAAAGATAAAGATCAAGTTAAAATTCTTTTTCATAATAAAGATGGGATCCCCACACAAGAACACTGTTGTTGTTCACATCCACATCTTTTGGAATGCACCACCTCGCCCTGAACATTCAAGACACTATCTAGTCCTTCTTGTTATAATGTTCATCACTTATAAGGGTGTTAAAGGGTCGAGCCGAGCTTTGATCTTAAAAAACTAAGTATGTGTTTAAATGTTTCAGCCTAATAAAGATTGTTACCTGTTATAAATATTATTATTGGCTCGTGGTCTGACTTATTTACAAAAAGTAAAAGCTTGGTTTAGCCTGTTTAAAAAAAATAAAATAACAAAAATTTATCCAAACAGAATATACAATCAACAACACTAGTAATTCCATAAATATCATAAATTCAATGTATATCCAAACAACATAATATAGAACAGAATCATTCAAAAAGTCTATTTAACCAATAAAATGGAGTGAAATAGATTGAGGAGAAAGAGAGAATATTACAAGTAGTATAAAAAATATAAAATAAAAATTTTTAAAAAAACTATCACCTACCACCTTAAGATTTTGGTTGAAGTGGTTTTTGAACGTATCCCCACACAAGATCACTGTTGTTGTCCACATCCACACATCTTTTGGAATGCACCACCTCGCCCTGAACATTCAAGACACTACCTAGTCCTTGTTGTTATAATGTTCATCACCTACTGTCAAAAGATACCCTCAACAATATGGTCTTTGTTCATCATAGTAACTCTGATATCACATAAAGAATTAATTTTGCCAAAAATTTAAGCTCTTATGTGATTGCAATATAATAAAAGTATATATTATATCTCCATGTATATTCAGTTTGAAAAGCACCATGCAAACTGTGTTCCATGTAAATTTCTGCATGACACTAGCTACATGGTTTTCTTTATCTATAAAAAAGATCCTAATTTTTTCCTCAATCCTTGCAGGAAAAATATAGGTATTCAGGTTGGAGGAGTTTACTACCTTTCTTCCTTTAGCACAATCATGTGGAAAGCAATAAAGAATTTTAAGACAGAATATGAAAAATTTGTGGAAAGTTAGTTGGCGAATTTCACAAGAATAGAGAAATCCTTGATTGCTAGACACAAGAGTCTTTCATTTACAACTTTAGTATTGTTTACTATTCCAGCAAACAGATTTAAGGGCTACCTTGTAGGGTAAATGAGTACATAAAAACAGATATATCTCCTCTTTCTCAATTGGTTTTCTCAGCCACTCAAGCAAATGCTACATTAACAATGGAAAAATGCTAAGGAACTGACTCTTTTTTTTTTGGTTTCGCAAGACTCCTGGTTCTATGTGTTTGGTTCATGGGTTTTATAATTCCACTATAAAGAAAATGAGAATGAAATTTTTCCTAACACCTTTCAAAATAACCTTGCTGATACCGCCTCATATATAATTTTTACGGTAACAATGGAAAAATGCAAAGGAACTGACTCTTATTTTTTGGTTTCGCAAGACTCCTGGTTCTATGTGTTTGGTTTATATGGCTCAAAAAATTAAGGTCATGTGAATATATATACTGCAGCTTTATCACCATCGAAATTCTGAATACTGTACCTTTCTTTGACTATTGGCAAACCAGAATTTAAATAGTAATTAACCCAGAGATGTAGCTCACTTGGCAAGTTAAGCGTCTAAGTTTGCTTTCGTTGGGGTTCAAATTTTGGATAAAATAAATTTTTCAAGTTTTTTTGGGATAAGACGGTATCTGTCTCTCTTTCGAAGAGAATTAATCTCAACCTTCTTCTAATAACTAGTGATTCAATACATTTTTTATTTTAATGAGAAGTTAGTCTTAAGACTGTACTTCAAAGACAAAGTAATCGAAAAAGGCTAAGTGGGAATACCTCCAAATCATCTAAAAAAAATTTAAATAATAACTACAAAGTGAAGGCGACAGCGATTGGAAACAGGGAATGAACCAAACCAATTTGTGCTAACTCTATTGACTTTAATTTAATGGGAGACAAACTAATTGCTACATGACAACGGCAACCAGCACCACCATTCTATTGGTGTTTGCTTTGTCAAGTTAGAGAAAGGTTATGCTTTGTTGGAACATAACAGTAACATTAACAGGAAATTCTATGCTTAAAAAGTCCGGTCTATGGAAAACTAGTTTGGTTAAATTAACAAGTCATTCACGGCATTTCCTGCCGACCAATATATATCTTCTAGAGGACATTTACTACAAGGTTTCTTTAGAATTTCCGGAAAATTGAATGTTTCTAAATTTTTAATTTTCAGATATTATTATAAACGGAATGTTTTCATCATATTTCTGGAAATCGTGATTCCCGGATAAAAAAAATCTCCTTTACCAAACGCCCCCCTAATGCATTAAAATAATCCTTACATTCACGGGTTTCATCAATGTTTGGCTTCTCATCAAATATTGACTCTTACATTAAGGTTTAGGTACACTCATCATGACCTTGACTTCCCACATCAAGACATACTCTCATCACCACAGGCCAACTCACCATTAGCTCTGATACCAATTGTTGGGCAATGTAGGAGGAGCTCATGGCGGGGAGAGACCGTCAACCGTGGGCCAAGTGAGCAACAACATTGAGTGGGCTTGGAACACCACAATCAAACCCAAAACCTTAAGGTAGAGGTGGCAAAGTGGGTTGCCCAGCCCGTCATAAGCCCGACAAAAAGTGGGCTGGCCCGCCCCGCCCCGCCTTTTAAGATGGGATAGAAATCTCAGCCCACCCTGCCCTGTTTGGGCAGGTGGGGCAGGCTGCCCGCCAAGCCCATGACATTTTACACTAAAAATTAAAAAAATAAATAAATTCAACCCGGGCGAGTTGGCGAGCTTGGCGAGCAGCGAATTTGAATATTCTTAACCAATGTGAGAATTTTTTCACTCAATGATTCGCACTTGGATTCCTCTGACACTATCTACTTTGCACTTATTCTAATAAGTTGTTAAATGACATTTGGTCACGATTACATGTACATGGCAATACCAGCACTAAAGTGGAATTAGGGATTGCAATTTTTAATATTATCCAAATTCTTAACAATTCCTCTTTCACCATCAGATAGCAAAACTACAAGTTCAAAACTTCTTCCCAGATATTAATACACATTTTTTTATGTAAATTAATCAAAGGTACAAATCATTGTTAGATAATAGATTATAGTCATCAATTAATTCTTTCGCATAAATGAGTGTATTTTATTCACACTAGGGTAGCAATTTTTTTTTTTCATTGCCTTGGTCTTCTCGTGTGGATATCATTACATAATTTTAAACTTTAGAACATTATCGTGATGTTTATTTCATATAATATACACTCATCTCGTGTGTTGTGTGTGTACACATAAAATACAGTGTTTTCCAAAATTAAAACATAGTTTAAATAGGAACTGAATTGTGATTTTTTATTTTTTTTTCACATAATGGGTATAGGTCAAGTTTTGGGTCGATTATTAAATAAGTCAGATCAATAACTGACCTAAATAAAAGTGGGTCAATATTTAAATCCATTTCAGAAAAAATAGGTATTTACTGGTCAGGTCAAGGTCAGATCAAGGGCAGAGCAAGTGAACCAGTTTTTTCACACCCCTAACGATTACATGGCAATACCAGCACTAAAGTGGAATTAGGGATTGCAATTTTTAATATGATACATCACACGATAAGTTTGTATTTGGGTGAGTCCATTTTTAAATTTATATCATGTTCGTGTTGGTAAAAATGACATAAAAATTTTTATGTCGTAGACAGTGGGTGATATTAAAAACCACTAAGAGGTTCCGTGTATAAAACAGATAAGATTAAAAATCACGAACACAATGCAATGCATAAAATAAGGAACAGACTTCCAGTATGTCTGAGTACAGAACATAATGAACAATATAATGCAGAATAGTGTAAGAAATCCGAGCCCACAGAAAGTGTCTGCTTAAGACAATTTGCCCCATCACTGATGCCAAAGGTTGATGGACACTTGTCTCCCAGGATAGAACGGATTGCATCTGAAGATTGATGGCATTACCAGTCAATAGCCCGAACGAACACAACAAGATGTCAGAGGAATTACACCAGAAAATGGAAGAAAGCATGCAAAATCGGATGAAGGAAAAAATATGGCAAAATAATAGTGCAGAAAACTTGATAATTTTTCTGAGGTCAGGGTCTATTTATAGACACTAGCTGGACACGATGAACCGCCGTCGGCGAATCGCCGTGGCGAATGGCGGCCGAGCAGTGTGATCGATTCGGTACGAATTTAACCGAACACATCAGGTTTGGATCAGAATGAAACCGAAAGGTAAGAACCGGTTCGGTTCAAAAATATTTAAAAAAAGTTGACGGGAAGAAAAGTTTAGGTTGAAGAATCTAGAGGGAAGCAACAAATACGGACAAGGGTATTTTGGACAAAAAATTAATAAAATCATTTAATAAAAATTTATTTTTATTTCACACGAATCGAACCAAACCAAACCGAAACGGACGGAGGCGCGCACGCATGTTTGGCGGACCAAAGGCTACCTAACTCCTCTCCCCTCCACAAAAGTGTAGTGCCCCAAGGGGAAATTTAGGAGTGTGAGTTAGGAGCTTATAAACCCTCTCACCTCTTATTAGTTGTCCAAAGCGGGACTTCTTAAATCCCACACACCCCTTCAACTTCCCTTTTTTTTCTTTTCTTTCTTAACCCACTTCTTATTCATAACCCATAGGATATATATATATTCCAACAATCCCCCATATGGATAAGAAGTCAATTCATCATGACTAAATGCATAATAATATAAATGCAAAGTGTAAGTTTCTCTACGAGAATTAATTGTATCGAGATAGGTAGAATTACCTTTGAACCTTCTCTAGTGAAACCTATCAGATATACTCGGTCAATCGGTGGTCCGGGCGACTTGAATTGTCGACCTTTGATGTATACCTAGACAATAGGAGTCACATAATTGTTTTTCTAGCATTATTGGTCCTTATTGTTATGCCTATTTTGGCCTTGGGACATCTGCTTGGATCTGTGAGTGTTATAGAGAACCGGCCTTGATGAATTCTCATAGAAGCGACCCTCACTTCATACTCACATAGGTGACTCCTTGTGATGTAACTCAACATACATCATTTGAACACATCAGATTAAGAAACCATTAAAAGCCTAAATGTTTGCCCTCATAAATACACTGTCTTGTCATAGGAATGAGTATGAGCTATAGAAACTCTACAATATTTTAACAGTTAATCTTCTCTTAGTTATCTCTTTGAACCTTGATCGTGGGATCTCCACTCATCAAGGTAGAGTTACCGCAATAATCAACAGTTGATACGCCTTAAACATATTTATTTCGACAAATTCCAAAGCAATTCTCTAGGAATCCCTTTGTTTAACAAATCCGCTTTGTTCTCTTTAGACTTCTCATATTCAATTATAATGATTCCATTCAAGAGTAGGTGACTTACAGTATCATGTCTAAAACGTATATGTCTAGACTTACCGTTATACATGACGTTCTTGGCCCTTCCAATAGCGGCTTGGCTATCACAGTGTATACATACGACTGGTACCAGTTTTGGCCAATTAAGAACATCCTCAATAAAATTACGAAGCCATCCTGCTTCCTCACGGGCTTTATCTAAAAGCAATAAGCTATGCTTCTATAGTTGACCTTGCAATGCAAGTCTTTTTGAATGATTTTCAAGACACAGCACCCTCATTAAGGGTGAACACATATCCACTTGTGGATCTAGTGTCGTTAGAGCTGGTGATCCAATTTGCATCACAATACTCTTCTATAACTGCAGGATACTTCTCATAATGCAAAACGATGTTTTAAGTGTGTTTCAAATAACCCAAACTCTTACCATAGCTTTCCAATGTAACTCGATTGGATTACTAAAGCGACTCAACATACTTACTGCATAGGCAATATTAGTTCTGCTACAGTTCATAACATACATAAGACTGCCTAGCACTTGAGCATACTCTTTTTTAGCCTTAGCTTTACTAGTGTTGTTCTTTGATAATTGAAGATTAGAATCTACAGGTATTCTTATAGGAGATATATTTAAACTCTTGAATTTCTCAAGAATTTTAGCTATAGAGTGAGCCTATGATAACCCTCAAGATGTTCTATGAATTTTAATACCTAAGATAACGTCTGCTATCCCCATATCTTTCATATCGAATTTACTTGTAAGTAATTGTTTAGTAGCTTTAATCATTTGATTATTGCTACCCATTATCAACATGTTGATAACATAAAGACAGACAATGGCAAATCTTTTCTCAGTATTTCGAATATAGACACATTCATCACATTCATTAATTCGAAATCCATTTGATAACATCTCTTTATCAAATTTCACATGCCATTGTTTTGGGAGGAGGGATATTCTTACTACCAAAATATTCTACTACCATCTCACTACATATCTAATCACCATTGGATCAACCTTTTCACTTTTTTCAAAAACTTTTTAACATTCTCTCTCTTTGATTCAATGGTGATTAGATAGGTAGTAAGTTAGTAGTAGAAAATTTTGGTAGTTAGAATATTCTTACTCTTGTTTTGGAGCTTGTTTTAACCCGTAAAGAGATTTTATTAAACGATAAACTTTTCGTTCTTGTCATGGGACAATGAAACCTTCAGGTTGTTCTACATATATCTCTTCTTCTAGGTCTCCATTCAAGAAGGCAGTCATAACATCCATTAGATGTGTTTCTAATCCATTCAACGTAGCTACTGCGTTCAACATCCTAATGGATGTAATCCTTGTAACAGGTGAATAAGTATCGAAGTAGTTGAGACCTTCACGTTGCCTGTAGCCTTTTAGCACGAGCCTAGCTTTATATTTATCAATAGTGTCATTTTCTTTCATTTTTCTTTTGAATACCCACTTACTTCCTATAGGCTTATTGCCAGGAGGAAGGTTTACCAATTCCCAAGTTTTGTTTAACAAGATAAACTCTATCTCACTATTGATAGCCTCTTCCCAGAATGATGCTTCTGGGGACGTTATAGCTTCTTTATACGTCCGAGACTCATTTTCTAACTGATACTTCATAAAATCAGGTCCAAAGGATATGGCTGTCCTTTGCCTCTTGCTATATTTAGGCTCATCCTCTACAGGATCAATATTAGTCGTAGCATCCCGAGGTATCACAATGTTATTATCATTATTCCCACTTGATTCATGTACTTTGTTATACAGAAATATGTCTTCAAAGAAAGTAACTTCCCTTGACTCAATAACTGTATTTACGTGTATATCTGAGACATCAGATTTATAAACCAGAAATCGATAGGCACTACTATTAAGTGCATAACCGATGAATACACAATTCACAATTTTAGAGATATTCCTCTTGTAAGATCGCTATGTGTTACATAATTCTGCAGAATACTGTAGAAAAACCAGCTCAAATGTGGAATTTTGGGGACCTCCAGTCAACAAATCCACCTTATAGATTTAAGGTTAATGAGTCCTAAACATGTTGAAATATTTTCAACTCAATCTGATAATAAAAGAAGACTAAGTCTCAATTTCATAGCAAATACTGATGCTGCCTTTTCTTAGGTTTTTTCAACAATGTGTTGCTCACTTCTTGTCTAGAATGGCTACTCTAAGGTTCTGTTTGGAGGGATGTATAAAATTTGATAGTATAATCTTACACTATACATTATGACATTTTTAGTTATTTGGTGTGACCATCATATAGTATAAGCTAATATAGCAAAGTGCCTTAATACATCAAAATGATGTATAACTTAATCAGGTCTAAGGGGGTGAGATTAGGCATGATAAGGGATTAATGTACTAATATCGCTGACCAATGCAATTATTAAGTATTAATATATTAAAATAAAAACTGAATTTTAAATATATTAATTTTAAAATATATAAAAATTAATATATTTATTGGACACACTGATTATTAAATTTTTATAAAAATTAATATTATATGACATATTTTGATTGAAGAATTATATAAATTCTTTATTAAAGGATGTTTTTATCAAAAATATTTATTTTTATCCTATCTAGTATTAAACAGCGCATTATCAAACACTGGATGATATTATTTTATACAATATCATGCCAAATGCTAGACAGTATTAAAATTTAATCAAATCTTATACAATTAGATCTTATACTATCAGATCTTATACTATCAAACCTTATCCTATACAGTGCACCAAAGAGTGATGACAAAAGTCCTTATAAGATTAAGTCTTATACTAAGTGTGCACAAGGGAACCCTATGTTAATCTCTCATTGGACTGAACTTTTAAGGTTTTCAATGACAAAATTCCAACAGTGATGGTACATTATTTATGTTTCAATTAAAAAAAATCCTTTTTGTGATGCGTTTGTGTATTGTACACAATTCAATTCCTATATAGACTCTTGGCCTGTTAAGGTTTTGGAAAAATTAACTCAATCCCCAAAAGAGCTCTTAGTGCGATAACTCTAACCTCTGTACATTATTCATGCTTCACTATACAAAGATACCCATTGATAGACCTAAGTAGGAGAGAGTCCCTCTTTTTTCGATTTTCCCATATGATGTAATTCGTGTTGGATTTTGGGTCTAAATCCCATAAGTTATGAATAAGAAGTTTGGTAGTGAAAATGTGTGTCTTTTCATCGACAAACAGATGTATCATTTCATCCTAAAGGATGTGTTGTTTCATCCTAACGGATGTGTTGTGTTGTTTCATCCTTGAATGAGTGTCTTTTCGTGTTGAATGAATGTGTCTTTTCGTATCCAACGGATATGTTGTTTCGTCGTCGAATAGGTGCCTTTTGAAACGTGACCTTACGTTTTCTATATATAGACCTTGACCCCTTCAGAAAATATGATTCAGTTTTCTGCATTGTTACTCTGCCAGATTTTTTCCTTCATTCGGTTTTGCATACTTCCTTATATTTTTCCGGTGTAATTCCTCTAGCATCTTGTTGTGTTCGTTCGTGTTGTAGACTGGTAGTGCCATCAATCTTCAGACGCAATCCGTTATATCCTGGGAGACAAGTGTCCATCAACCTTCGACATCAGTGAGAGGGAAAATTGTCTTACGATTGTTATTGAAGACAGTGGGTGATATTAAACATGATGATATAATAGAAGAGATTAATGATCAGAACTATCAAACACGATGATGTGATGATTGTGTATCATTTTGTGGTTAAACTAAAATTTATTATTTGGTATGTGTTATAGTCAAACAATGCGCAGTAAGAAAATTAAATGCTTAAGGAGCAACTGAGGGGGAGATTATGATGACCTTTCGAGGAGTTCTATTTGGAGTGTGATATTATACACCAAATGATTTCTCCTTATGCAATGCAATGCAATACAATGGGATTGTTGAGAGGAAGAACTAGACATTAAAGGAAATGACGAATGTCATGTTATTGACATCTGCTTTACTACTAGACTTACGGGGGTAGTCATTTTAATGATAAACTATATAATTAATAGAGTACTCCACAAGAAAATCAAGAGCATCCCATATGAAATATGGAAAGGTATGGAGCCTATCTTGAATTATCTTGAAGTGTGGGGGTGTTTGGCTAAGGTCGCGGTTCCTAAACCTAAAAAGTTGAAAACTGGACCTAAAACTGTGGATTGTGTATTCATCGATTATGCACTTAATAGTAGTGCCTATTGGTTTCTAGTTTATAAATCGGATGTCTCAGATATATACGTTAATACGGTTATTGAGTCAAGGGAAGTTACTTTCTTTGAAGACGTATTTCCATATAATAAAGTATATGAATCAAATGGTAATAATGATAACCGCATTGTGATACATCAGGATGCTACAACTAATATTGATCCTATAGAGGATATAGAAGATGAACCTAGACGTATCAAGAGGAAAAGGACAGCTACATCCTTTGGACCTAATTTTATGACATATGTGTTAGAAAATGAGCCTCGGACGTATAAGGAAGCTGTAACGTCCCTGGAAGCACCATTCTGGATAGAGGCTATCAATAGTGAGATAGAGTCTATCTTGTCCAACCACACTTTAGAATTGGTAAACCTTTCTCGTGGCAACAAGCCTTTAGGAAGTAAATGGGTATTCAAAAGGAAAATGAAAGAAAAATGGCACTTTTGATAAATATAAAGCTAGGCTTGTTGTAAGAGGCTACAAGCAACATGAAGGTCTCGACTACTTCGATAATTATTCACCTATTACAAGGATCACATCCATTAGGATGTTGATCGCGGTAGCTGCATTGAATGGATTAGAAATACATCAAATGGATGTTAAGACCGCCTTCTTAAACAGCGACCTAGAAGAAGAGATATATTTAGAACAACTTGAAGGTTTCGTTGTTCCAGGACAAGAACAGAAAGTTTGTCGCTTAATAAAATACCTTTACGGGTTAAAGCAAGCTCCAAAACAATGACATGCGAAATTTGACAAAGTTATGTTATCAAATGGATTTTGAATTAACGAATGTGACAAATGTGTCTATCTTCGAAATACTGAAAAATGATTTGCCATTGTTTGTCTTTATGTAGATGGCATGTTGATCATGGCTAGTAATAATCAAATGATTAAAGCTACTAAATAATTACTTAAAAGTAAACTTGATATAAAAGATATGGGGATAGCAGACGTTATCCTAGATATTAAAATCCATAGAACATCTGGAGGGTTGGCCTTATTTCAGACTCACTATATAGCCAAAATTCTTTAGAAATTCAAAAGTTTGAATATAACCCCTGTGAAGAATCCCATAGACTCTAATCTTAATTTATTAAAGAACACTAGTAAAGCTACAACACAAAAGTTATATGCTCAAGTGTTGGGAAGCCTTATGTATGTTATAAACTGCACCAGACCTGATATTGCTTATGTAGTAAGTCTGTTAAGTCGCTTTACTAGTAATCCAAATGAAAATCATTGGAAAGCTATGGTAAGAGTCTTGGGATAATTGAACTACACTCAAAATTTTGACTTGCATTACGAGAAATACTCCGCAGTTATAGAAGGGTATTGTGATGCAAATTGGATCACCGGCTCTAATGACACTAGATCCACAAGTGGATTTGTGTTCACCCTTGGTGGGGGTGTTGTGTCTTGGAAATTGTCCAAACAAATTTGCATTCCAAGGTCAACTATGGAAGCAGAATTTATTGCTTTAGATAAAGCCGAATGGCTTCGTAATTTTTTTAAGGATGTTTCTAATTGGCCAAAATCGGTACCAGCCGTATGCATACACACTGATAGCCAAGCCGTTATTGGAAGGTCCAAGAACGTCATGTATAATGGTAAGTCTAGAAATATACGTCGTAGACATGATACCGTAAGACAATTACTCTCGAATGGAATTATTTCAATTAACTATGTTAAGTATAAAGAGAACATAGCAGTTTCGTTAACCAAAGGGATTCCTAGAGAATTGGTTGAATTTTTTTCGAAAGGAATGAGTTTAAGGCCTATCAATTGTTGATCATTGCGGTAACTCTACCTCGATGAGTGGAGATCCCACGAACTAGGTTCAAAGAGACAACTAAGTGATGGCCGACTGTTCAAACACTGTGGAGTTTTTAAACTCATACTCATTCCTATGACAAGATAGTGTATTTATGAGGATAAGTATTTAAGATTTTAATGATTTCTTAATCTGTTGTGTTCAAATGATGTATAGTGAGTTATATCATAAAAAATCACCTATGTGAGTGTGAAGTGAGGGCCGCTTCTATGAGCTTTTCAAAGGCCGATTCTCTAAAACACTCGCAGAACCAGGCAGGTGTCCCACAGTCAAAATGGGCACAACAAAGGACCAATAATGCTAGAGAAGCAATTGTGTGACTCCTATTGTCTAGGTATACACTAAAGGTCGACGGTTAAAGTCGACCAGACCACCGATTGACCGAGTATATCCGATAGGTTTTCAGTAGAGAAGGTTCAAGGGTAACTCTACCTATCTCGATGCAATTGTTTCTCGTTGAGGAAATTACACTTTGCATTCATTTTCTTAAGCATGTAGTCACGATGAATTGACTTCTTGTCCATATGGGGGATTGTTGGATTTTGGGTTTAAATCCCATAAGTTATGAATAAGAAGTTTGGTAGCGAAAATGTGTGTCTTTCGTCGACAAACAGATGTATCTTTTCATCCTAACAAATGTGTTGTTTCATCCTAACAGACGTGTTGTTTCATCCTTGAATGGATGTCTTTTCGTGTTTAACGAATGTGTCTTTTCGTGTCCAACGGATGTGTTATTTCGTCGTTAAATAGGTGCCTTTTGAAACGTGACCTTACGTTTTCTATATATAGACCTTGACTCCTTCAGAAAATATGATTCAATTTTCTGCACTGTTACTCTGTCAGATTTTTTCCTTCATCCGGTTTTGCATACTTCCTTCTATTTTTCTGGTGTAATTCCTCTGGCATCTTATTGTGTTCATTCGGGCTGTTGACTGGTAGTGCCATCAATCTTCAGACGCAATCCATTATATCCTGGGAGAGAAGTGTCCATCAACTTTCGGCATCAGTGAGGGGGTAAATTGTCTTAAGAAGACACATTATGTGTGCTCGGATTTTCTACACTATCCTGTATACATTGATCATTCTGTTCCATTATCTAATATCCTGTAAGTCTGTTCTAATTTCCTTATTGTACTGTGTTTGATAATTTTGGTCACTAATCTCTTCTGTTATATACATGGGTTCAAATCACTTACTGATTTAATATCACCCACTACCTTCAATAAGCTTAGACAACCAGATCTCACTGTTCAAATAAACTTGGAAACCATAAAGGGATACATCAATTACTTATGTTTGTAGTATAGTCTTTATATATAAGGACAAGTGTAGCCCTGCGGGTCCATTCGTGGCAGAAGTTGAATCAAATATCAAGTGATTTGTAATTTCCTTAAATAAAGAGCTAGAATTCAATCCTACCCCAAATGTTTTTGTGGCTTTGTGCTATTATACTCATGCACCAGCCTGGCTATGAGCTTTAACATTTTCAACTATTTGTTTGTAATTACTCGTGCTGGCCGGTTGCTTTTGCCTTTAAGGGAATAATACAATTTATTTTATTTTTTAGATTTTTTCATTAATTAATCAATTAATCTTTTCGAACCGAGTACTGAACATGGAAATGAATTCTCTCATGTGGAAAAAAAATATGATATGGTTATGTGGGATATCACAACCATACAAAGGTAAATCAACGGTTATGATTTCGTAACTAATTATTTTTATATTTTTTCTCTCTTCTCTTTTATTATCATTGATCCACCTTTGTATGGTTATGATTCCCCACATAACTTGGTTATATGAATTTTCACACGAGAAGATCGAGATCCACCGAACATTATAACTTGAGACCAGAATTCAAGTTCGAAATCACTAATTAAACTCAAATAACTACCTATGAATTACTTCAAGTGTTGGGTGGTTAACACAATTTTTTTCACGTAAATGTATGGATGATTTAGTAATTAAAGATGTTTTGGTGCAGAACACCCGTCAGCATTATAAATCCATCCCACATTGACCTTTCTGCTGTGAATTGCGAAGTGAAATACACATAATAGTTGTTGTCTCATTGGTGGGCCTCTTGGCCACGTGCCATTGAATATCTTATCTCACTATGGTAAGGGAAAGGATCGCTTTGCTGTTTGGGTCCCACTCAAACTTTAGGCATATTTGCCCTTTCTCTGCTGACAAGTGGCCTTGCTAAACCAAGGAAAAAACCCTTTCATCCGTTTCCACGAATAACGATTAACAAACATGTCACTGGATGTATCAGTGACGGATCCAGAAAATTACCGAAGGGTGGGTACTCAATAAGTTTAACTACATATAGATTTGGGTCTAGTCTGAAACGCGACTTGCGAGCAGCTGCCAGCTTTCAATAATGGAGATTGAGGAGGTTTGAGAGGAGATAAATCAGTATCTAGATGCAAACGATGAGTCTGGAATAGAGCTCTCTGCTCTTAGGTTTGGATAATTAAGATGAGGGAGAAAAAAAAAACTCATGGGAAAATAAAATAGAAGGAGAAAAATTAAAAGGGGTAAGATATCGTAACAACCAATTACCAATCAATTTCACCATTAGATCGATTATGTTGATCAAACAGTTATATTTATTTCTATCTTTGTATGGTTATGATCCTCATATTTAATATAAAAACATTCAATATGGAAAATCATAACCATACAAAGGTGAAAATATGTGAAAATAGGTAAAAATAAATATAAAATATTAAATATGAGGAATCATAATCATACAAAGGTGAAAATAAATATAAAATATAAAATATGGGGAATCATAATTATACAAAGATGAAAATAAATATAACCGTTGGATCAACATAATCGATCTAATAGTAAAATTGATTTAAGAGAAATTTTTTTTTTTATATTTTTACATGATATTAAAGGGTGGCACTTGCCCCCTTCTCTTGAACTTAGATCAGCCTTTGACTGCATGTCAATTTCGATGATCCCTGTTAGAGCTTCAGATCTAAACAAACATGTACTGCATATATACATGATCGAAAGGAACCGTATATATTTGAACAAATTGAAAGTCTCAGAAATATTGAAAACCATTATGATATTTTTCTTCCTTAAAAAATTTGAGTGGTAACTTTACAAAACTGAATTTTCATTTTCACCAAAGAATATACTTTTTTTATTAAAAAAATTATTAATTATACACACATATCATATATATATATATATATATATATATATATATATATATATATATATATGGGTTTATCATCGTCATTTAACATGACTAGAAAAAATTTCCTACACCCACAACATTAATTTCGTGGGGCCCGTAGCAAAAAAAAAAAATTCCGACACGCAAAATGAATCTCTATAATATAACATAAAATATTTTTCCTACAAGATAACTCTTATAAAATCCATTATATATATATATATATATATATATATATATATATATATATATTAGAAAAATATTTCTGCAGTTACTGCAGATAAGTTATCTGCATTTACTCCTAAAACGATATCGTTTCGGGAATGAAATATTAAAAAATTATAATTACAAAATCATAATAACCCTTAAATAAATTAAAATTACAAAAATACCATGATTTTCGTCCCAAAATGACGTCATGTTGGGCTTACTGCATATAACTTGTATGGAGTAACTGCAGAAAAAGAGAACAATATATATATATATATATATATATATATATATATATATTGGATTTGAAAAAAAAAATTGAAATTTTATTTTTTTAATATAAATTATTTTTAAAAATGCCTTGGGTTTTTTTTATCCAAACTCTAAAAACTTCGTTTCGAGAAATCATGACAAGAGAAGTACTAAATTCATATATATCACATTTAATTTAATCGCTCAAACCAAGAAATTAAAATTTAAAACTACTGATATTTTTTCTTCCCTAGGAAAATATAACTGAAAGAATATCCTGTTGTTTTTTATTTAAAAAAATGCATGCAAACGTTAAGCACAGCAATGGCTTGAAAGTCACTTTAATGGCCTGGGTAATGGGTAGTGTCCCATTTATCATTCAAACTGATTTACTTTTTATTTATTTATATTCTTACTCGAAAAGCCCCAAAATAAAGGAACAGAAAATAATAGTTCAACTACATGCAAGCCTTACTTTATAGCATCAAAGCATCTTGATAGCCTCTCGTTGCACCATACTATGAACTTCCCCTTAAGACAAAGTGAGCTACATGCAATGCACACGCATACACCTTTTCTTTCACCTAAAAATACACATGACATGACAAATGAATGGAACAGCATAAGATTAGAAGCTTATATTAACTAAAACCAAACAAGCCTAGAGTGAACATATGCTTCTTTTAATCCATATATAGTCGAGCATCCTAAACAACAAAATTAACTTAGCCGTTTTGATTTACGTTTTGAAACAATACGAATTAAGTAAAATTAACCTACCCCATCAACTACATCAACATCAATATCTTTAAAAGGTTCCATTACCAACACTTACAATTTGAAAGAGATGGAACTACCAAAAGTTTTCCACAGGCATCGACTTTTATTAGGTGAAAAGCATATATAGATTTCTCTAGCTAGTTGATTTCATGAAACATTATAGGAAGATCCACAAGGAGATCAAAGGGGAATAAAAGGATATTTAATATAAGAGTGATTATTATTTTATTAATTAAATTATGGGTTTTATAAGAGTTATGTTGTAGGAAAAATGGTTGTGTTATGTTATAGAGATTTTTTTTGCGTGCCATAGTTTTTTTTTTTTGCTGCGGGCCCCACAAAATGTTGTGTGTGTAGGAAATTTTTTGTGGTCATGTTAAATGATAGATGATAAACCCTTAAATTATATACTTATGTGTTAAGTTAAAGAACTATTTCACCCAAAACCTTAAGGTAGTAGGTAAGGGCCTTTTTAATACTTTATATTTTATTCTCTAATGTGCCATCAAAACTTTGGGCTTGAACGTTGAATATGGCCAAAACTTTATTGATCTACTAGATTATGCTGCACGAGCCCATTTTTTGGTCTGCCTCATGTTTTTCTTAATTCCACCTGAAAGTGGGAGCGGAGAGGATCGAACTCGTGACCTCATGATCACTCAAACTTTGATACCAAATTAAAGAATCATTTCACCCAAAACCTTAAGATAATAAGTAAGGACATTTTTAACAATTGTGCCATCAAAACATTGACCAAACAAAAACTTTATTGATCTATATATCTAGATTTGCTGAAAATTCTGATGTTTGTATGATGACGAGAAAAGGGATTGGTATTGTACAACCAAGCATTACCAAAGTGCTCCCCCTAGGGGTCTACCTTAATTATGTAGGAATTGACCCATGTAAAGCGATCACGTCCTCAACTTTCCTCCCCTTAGAAATTACATCGAAATCACGCATACAACTTTAGTTTATTCATAATGAAAGTATGTATATACAGTTAAATAAGTATGATTTAATTAATTAATGGGCATAGTCTAAACTTATCATGGGGTCTACACTCATGCTTTTCATTAATAGCATAATGCAAAGAAAATTTTACCTTTGTTGACTAGATCCTTATCTGTATGTGTAAATTGTTTCCATTTTTAAAATATCAATTCATATTTTTTGTCCCATTCCAAAAAGTAGCCGTTTTCTTTGACAAATCCCACACCAAATTTTTAGCTTGCTTCGGATAAAATCATAAAAAATGATAAAAGTCCCGTGAGAAAAATACATAATTTTTTTTTTTATTGTGTTACGTCAATCCGATGGCTTTGTTGTTCTTTTCCGTTAACTAAAACTTTTTCCTTTAGGTGGTGTTTGGTTGGGAGGGGTTTTGGAGGATATCTATCTTTCTCAAGTATGGCTTTTAGAAACACCATGTTTGTTTCAACATATTTCTCCAAAAACCCATCTAACAGGAAGTATGGATTTATGAGAAACATAGTATATCCGCACTGTTCAAAAAAAATTTGAAGGTGGGATTTTCAGAAAACTGGTTATCTCATTTAATGCACTTTGATTTCATAAAGCTACCTAATTTTCCCGGTAAAGTTTTCCCCACCAAACAACTTTTTTTTACATTTTTCTACCTATTTCACTTTATCCATCTTTCCAATCATTTCTCTATCTATTACATTTCCCTACTATTCTAAAAAATTTTCCCATACCAAACGCCCCGTTAGCTTTTGTGCTTCTAATTAAGTTGTAACATAACTATTCCAGTAAATAAATTTCGAAACATATTGCTTGAGGAGGAATATCCTTTTCATAATTAAAGATAAATTTTGGGTGCTTCAATTAACCGTATGTAGATCAGCTCATGGAAAGAAATAGAGTTGGGGATTCTATTAATATGAATAAGTTGTTTCTCACAGAAACTGAAGACAAATCACTGTATAAATAAAAAAAGAGAGAGTAATATTACCCAAAAAAAAAGGAGTATATTCTAACTACCAAAAATTCTCACTACTAATTTATTACCCATCACATCACCATTCGATCAAAGAGAGAATATTAAAAAGTTGTTGAAGAGAGAGAAAATATTAATCTAATGGTGATTAGATAGATAGTAAGTTGATAGTGAAAAATTTCGGTAGTGAGAATATCTCTCCTCATAAAAAAAGCCAAATTACAATTATAATATCATAAGGTACACACAAAAAATTGGGAGAACAAAGATAATTAACCTAAAAATCACTCCATTTAAATTCGACTAGCAAGTGTGGGGTAGAGGTAATCCTTGTATACGCAGCCTTACCTTTTCAGTTTGCATGATTGTAAAGAGACTGATTCCTGTAGGGGTGTGCAAAATAACCAAAAAATTGGGTCGAACCATGAACCGAACCAAACCGCCCCAGAAAATAACCAGTTTTTAAAAATCAGTTCATGAACCGAACCAGTTTTTAAAGAACCAGTTCATGAACAGAACCGGTTTTTAGAACCGGATTAAGAACCAAACCAGTTTTTAGAACCGGTTTAAGAACTAAACCGGTTCCGAACCGAACCTAACCATTTTCAAACCAAACCAAATTTATTTTTATAACTTTATTTTTTTAATTTTTAATTTTTTTCTTTTCAAAAGAGGGTCAACTCGAACCGGTTCCGAACCACTTTCGAACCGAACCAGTTTTGAACCGAACCAGTTTTGAACCGAACTAAACCACTTTCGAACTGAACCACTTTCGAACCGAACCATTTAAACCAATTCGGTTCGGTTTTTCAAAAAATCTGGTTCGATTCGACCCATGCACATTCCTAATTTCCTGGATTTGAACTCATGACCTTGAAAGAACACCTTTACGATTGTTCTGTTGACCTCTATCTAAAATTTTGTTTTCAATTTATTTTTCTATGTTTTCCAAATTTCAATTGTTATCTGAAGAGAGAAAAGCCATGCAAGAAAAAAATTAAAAAATAAAATAAAATCAGCAAACCCTTTATGGATAAAGTTTTGCCATTAATTAGATGAGGTAGGATATTTTGACTACCAAAATTTTCCACTACCAACTTACTACCAATCTAATCATCATTGGATCAAAGAGAGAGAAAATGTTGATCCAATAGTGATTAGATAGGTATTAAGTTGGTAGTAAGAAAATTTGGTAGAAAGAATATCCCTCCTCTAATTAGATTATAAATTATTTATTGATTACACCATTTAGCCCACATATAGATGCATGTTCGCCGCCGATTATGTTAACCTCAGTTGCATATGATCCTCATTGCAGCATGCAACTAAATATGCAATAGTAAATGCCATTTATTGTGGTCCGAAACACTGAAGCTAAACAAAATTTCGTTAATTTTAGCAACTTTTTAAAACATTAATGCCAAAAATCATTCAAGACAATTATTTTCTTCTACTCATCATCGATCGACGTACGAAAATTCTCAGTTATATAAATAAAAGGGCATGCATTTGTTGAGACCATGCGTGAATGGATGACTTCGCGATCAAACCATAAAATTAATCACCTAAATCACAATGAATTGTTTATTTGCCTTCCAATCTTGTTAATAACAATTTATCACTCGTATTCAAGATGTTTCTTCGTTGGTCAAATGAAACATGGTGATCATGATCAAGTCCAACAGTAAAGTAATAAACTCCATTGGATAATTTAATTAATCAAGTTGTTATATAATATTGCTTTCTAAATATACAGAGGAAGGTTATATTGACAAACTTTTTTTTTATAAATTTACAAATTACACTATATCTTACCGGTAATATTTCACTCAAAAGTGTCTTGTGTCGATAAGATATAGTACAGTTTGTAAGAGTTTATAAACAAAAAATTTATAAATATAACCTTCCCTTTCTAAATATACTTTAATAATACTTATCTCATGAGAGTGAGAGATGAAACAAAGCTTCACAAAACATGAATAAGAAAACGATAACATAGAAAACACATGCAAATATTAAGGAATCAAATTTGCACCCACGTACAAGACAAAGGTTCATTATGAAAACTTCTTTCAAACACAAGTACATGAAATAATAACATTTTTCTGCACCTAGTTTTCTCCTTACTTGTTATTCTCATCAGCTACAGAAATTTCATTATTTGTTTGTCCAAGCAAGCTGCTTATGGATCGAGCTTTCACCATTCCAAGCTTCATCTTCTTCTTTGTATTCATCACTGGCTTCTTCTCATCATTGTCTTCACTATCATTGTCCAAGGAATCATTGACACACTTGGTTTGCATGTTCCTTGGTGCAATAGAAGTGGTTGTAGCAATAGACCTGCTTCTTACACTTGTCATGCTTCTTAACCTTCCCTTACCCAAGTGATGCTCACACAATGAGTAACCCACAAGGGTTTGTTGACAGCACCTCCATCCTCTTCCATTCACACGACTGCACCGTGAACCTTCCATGAGTGCACCACCCCTTACCCTCTTCTTATTACCAACGTTCACATCATGTTTTGTTTCTCTTTCCTCTTCTTCTTCATTGTTACCTTCATCATCTTGTGCTGAACATTTCTTGTTCATCTTTGTCTTCATCTTCAACTTCATCTTTCTCTTATTATTATTATTATTATTATTATTATTATTATTATTGTTATTGTTGTTGTTGTTGTTGTTGTTGTTGTTCTCTATCAAGCTCCCTCTTCGTTTCTTCAGTGGAAAAGCTTTCTCTCCCTCGCACCATCTCATATCTGCCATGCATGTATATACTCTCTAACTAAGTTAACACCATTGAGTGACAAAATATTCATGCATTGTTACTACACATTCATGTTTGTTACCTTGTTTTGAAGGGCTTGACGGTGAGAAAGACCCACACAAGATGTCTTCTTTCCTACAAACAAAGAAGAAATAGAAGGAATGTAATATTTTGAAAGAAAGAGATGTGATCGATGTAGTTGGGGACAAGCATTTGGTTCTACCTACTTATGCAATTCAAGGGCAAATGCTACATAATTAGCCAATTTAAAGCAAAAAAAAGTTTTTCACCAAAAAAAAGAGAGGAAAAAAACGATGGCTAAGATAGGAGGGTATATATATATATATGTATGGTGCCTACACAAAGCTCTCATTTAAAACACTTTCAATAGTATTTCCGCTAACAATGTTTTTTGTTTTTTATTCATCTGTTTTGGTGGTATATATTTTATTAAATAAATAAATAATTTAAATGTTTATTTCTTTTTCCATGGTGGTTAAAATCAAGTTATGGGTCTCCATGTTTTCACCTTTTTTTTTACTACAAGATTTCATGAAAGAATAAGAGAGGAAAAAATTTCATTTTTATTTATTTATTTATTTTAATTCATGTCTTGGTTTCATTCTTACCTGGTATCATTGCCCTTCTGTCCCCCTACTCCCTCATCTTCCACCTGCAAATCAATCACACACACAAAAAATGGACAAATACATAGGATCCACTAAGACATGGTTGTTGGTTACTCCTAATGTCCCCCTTTGAGAGTGTAAAATAAAAAATAAAATAAAATTACACCAACCCCATGTTGAACAAAAGTGCACTAATTTACAAACTCATTACACTAGAAAATCCCCAAAAGAAATGGGAAAAAAACAAAAATTAAAATGATACATGTGAAATATTTTCACTAACCAAATAGTAGTTTTGCTTGTTCTGGTGTGCCCCACTCTCACAACCGGAGGAATCATCATAGCCGTCGGATGTTTTCCCGATCAGTGGGAGTGGCTGATCAGACGGCTGAGAACGATCCAAGAGGGGTATTGGTGCAGTAGCCGAACCATAAGTGCAAGAAGGTTTTGGTGAGGTGGTGATAGCATCGTTGAGTTGCACCAAAACCGGTGACCGGTTGATCCGGTTGGGATCTGAGAGAGTCACCGGCGAGAGGGGGAAAGGCACTTGTCTCTTCCGGATCCTCATCGGTGCAAGAAGGGAAATTCTTCTATCTCACCAGATTTAGTTCAGAATCACCAATAGACTTTGAGATTCTCACACCCCAGAAACGATCTTTCAAGTTAGATTTCAAGGAAAATAATGATAGAATACAACACATAGAGAAAGAGAAAAAAAAAAAAAAAGTAAATACTAAACACCCATTTACTTCAAGCCCACAAAGACCAAGAAAAATTTAAGCTTTTATGATTCTATGAAAGTCTCTTATCTCACTGGCACAAACACACGCACACTTTCTCTCTCCTTATATGTTTTGGTGCTATGGATTTGTGTCTAGCTTTTTTATTTGTTGCACCACAGAAAGAAGGGTGTTGTTGTATGGGTGAGGGAGGCACGTGTGACAAGTTTTTGGGATGGGAGGCACGTGTGGGGATGGTGACTGGGTTGGCCGGTAGCCGGTGGAAGAGAGAGAAAGCAGAAAAAGACAGAGTACGGACAAGGATGACAGGGTAGATGCGGGAGAATTAGCAAATAGAAAATTAGAAATTTATTGTTCAAAATGTTATTTTATTTTATAAAATTGAGAAAATAAAAAACAAAAATTATGATAAAAGAACAAGAAAGAGGGAAGAGAAGGAGGAGTGGGTGGCTCTATCGTTTATACTTTTAAGAAGGAGTGTGGTCCCCACAACCGTGACCCTCCTTAACAAGGACCCATATATGTTCTCTAGTCAATTCTGATTCTTTTCCATTATATAGGAAGAATTGATAATGCAAAATAATTACTGTACATATACCATATATGTAATGTATCACGTGAATTGCTTTATAGATATTTTCTTATGCTTTAAGATTATTTTTTATTTTTGTTTAGATTAAAAGATGGGATATCATAATACTTCAATAAATTATGATATTTTATTTTAATAAAGGTGACGTATGTGTAAAATGTTAATTTTTGTATTTTAAATTAAGGTTTATAGTTTTATAATATTATATATTATATTAGCAAATATAAGACAAATTAAAATTTTATTATATTTATGTTACCTGTATATTAGTTTTATATGTTCTATCTTAAATGATTCATGTTTTGTAATTATTAAAATTACTTAATTAGAGGTTTATATTTTTCATGTTGTCAACAACACCGTTTGATCCTTTGATTTAATGGAAAAGTGTGTACCATTTTAAAAGATGTAAAGTTGTGTCATTTTAAAAGAGAGAAAGAGATAGATAAAGGAGGAGAGAGAGTTGACAAAAAAAATAAAGATTCTTTTTTTTGCAGCCGTGAAAGGATATAAATTATGTCATTTAAATGATAAATACCTTTGATTAAAATGCTTTCTCGATTTCTTTCCTAACGCAGGACATAGTATCACACCATCACCACCTCGCCCCACCATCACTGTGCAGCACTATAATAATCCAAATAATTAAATTACACAAATAAAAATTCTTTAGTAATTAAAAAGAGTTAATTTGATAAAAATCTAAAATTTAAGTTAAGTCACTTTTGGGGGTAAAAGTGTAATTATTAAAAGTTTTGGGACAAAAATATAATTAAGCAAAAGTTTCCAAAACTTAGAAATAACTTAGTGAAACTCATTCAATATAGTTTTGTGAGCCTAAGTTAATAGCCAATAAATTAGAGTTGGTGTGTGATTTAATTAATGCTTGACACATAAAGAGAAAAGATTAAGTCACAAAAAAAATTCTAAGAAGACTTTGACTAAGTCATCAGACCAAATTTTGTCACTTTTCCTTAAATTCTCTCTCCTCTCTATAGTGTCTCACATTTCTTCTTCTTCTTTGGCCGAATATAAAGTCTCTATCTCTTCCTCTCTGTGCAAAATTTTTTCCAACCCATGAGGATTACTACCCACCTCTCATTTTCCACCAATCTTTCACAGAATCTTCACCCAATCTCTCCCAACACCCAACCCTTTCAATAAACCAAGAAGAAAACAAATTCCAATTCCTTAAGAAGCATGCTTAGCCTACTTAGAGTATTGTAGAATGGCATTATATATTTTGGAGTGATATACACTTGTAGAACCATTTTGATAGAACTTGTATTCTTTTTGGTTAACGTGTAAATATGGCCTGTGTAGTTATATTCATGCTGATGAATCTTGGTTTATAATTCAAGTGCTTAAGTACTATGTTTATGCTATGATTGATGCATTTTATTAGCATTTGTGTATGAAAACGCATATGATGTGAATGTGATGTCTTGAAGCCTATTTTGATGAATCCATTGATGGATGTTGCATGTTAGGTTTATGGATGGCTAGGTGTATGCAATTGATATGAGAAAATGCTAATTAGGTGGTAACTTGAACCTTGGAGGGTCTCTCATAAACTTTTATACGACAAATGGGGGAAAAAGGTTGTTGGTCTTTGGCTTATGTGCGGGACGATTCGGGTCCAGGAAGGATCAGGGATTTGAATCCCCAATGTTAGTAGGGGAGGATTCAAATCCTTCCCCCGAGGATTTGAATACCTACTGCTACAGTGGAGGATTCAAATGCTTTTCGAAAAAGATTTGAATCCTACCTGTTCTAAGGACTAAAGTATGAATCTCATTGGTTCCGAATGGCTTAAATCCTTTTATACAATGGCCTATATATAAGGATCACTTCTCTCACATAAATTAATCTTAGTAGGACTCCATGGTTATGGTATTTATGATAATGAAAGAACATGTGTTCTAGTATGGCCTAAACCCACTTTCGATGAGTTGTGGTGCCTTAATTAAAGGTGTGGTACCCTTAGGCAACTAGATGAACCTCTTCCACCACATATGGAAGTCCTATTGAGTATGAAGATGTTAAGTGAATGAATGAACTATATAGAGTATGAATGTATCAAATTGAGTTTAATACCATGTTTATGAAAGAGAAAAAGTTAACTCACACTTTTGTATAAATGGTTAAGTCACTAGTGTAAATGACAAAGTAAATGATTTGCTTAATGTTTCTTAATTACATATGCTCTGCTTAATACTATAAATGAGTTAATGCACTAACAAATTCAATATATATGCACAACAATGCACATGAAATAATTTCCCACCAAGAACTAATTTAATATTTCTTGACAAAGTTCTTTTCATAGTTCCTATTAGGGGTGTTCAAAAAAATTAAATGATCCAAACCAATCCATAAACTGAACCAAACCAGTTCCAAAAACCGGTTTTCATAAAATGGTTTAAAGAACCAATCCAGTTTTTTAATTTTGGTTTAGGTTCGGTTATCCATTTTCACCACAGTTTGGATATCCAACTTAACCAAACCATATCCATTTTTTTAATAATTTTTTATTTTTATTTTTTAACCCTTCCTACAATAATCTGAATCTCTTCTTTTTGAGCGTATGAACCTGTTCTGTCCTAAAGACAGAGATGTCCAGCCCGATAGACTGGCGTGTTTCTTTTGGATCTAGTGCCCTCTCCAAGGTATCTATGAAGGAGATACCTTTAAGTTGAGCAGATCACTGTACACAGAATACTATAACGGCGTTAGCCAAAGGGGAGTGTGTGCACAGTGACAGCGTAATAGTATGAGAAAGAAACACGCCAGTCTATCGGGCTGGACATCTCTGTCTTTAGGACAGAACATTGGCGCCGTCTGTGGGGAATGCGGATGGGACTTAGGTGTTTCTGACTCAGATCCCAGCCTGTCCGCTGAGCTGTCACCGTGTTGTCGGATAAGTATCCTCGATGGATATTTGTCTTGAGTCAATGCTGACTCAGATATGGGATTGCCCCTTGTTGGGCCTGTCGTCTTAATGGGCTCTTTATTGGGCTTTGTTGGGCTTGTTTCTTAATGGACCCATTATACGGGTCCATAACAGTTGCCCCCCAGCCCAGTAGTTTGGTTGTCCAGGCTGCCGGGGTGAATTGTCTTGCATACTTATCCGACAACACGGTGACAGCTCAGCGGACAGGCTGGGATCTGAGTCAGAAACACCTAAGTCCCATCCGCATTACCCACAGGTAACCCCTATAAATACCAGGTAAACCCTAAAGGTAGACACACTCTTTCTCATACTATCACGCTGTCACTGTGCACACACTCCCCTTTGGCTAACGCCATACATCACAGAACAAAGGCTAATCCAGGTTCGGAACATGAACATGGCCGATTCCTACGCGCTGAGAATAAAATATTCACAAAATGCGATCAATAGAAATGCACAGCAACCCAACTATACTTATCAGATATGCACCCCGGACACCCCGACTACTGGATTTGGAGAGACGTGGTCCTGAAAAAAGGACCACACCCCAATCCAGGATAAAGTGAAGACAGATTTGGAGAGATGTGGTCCTAAAAAAAAAAAGGATCACACCCCAGTCTACGATTACTGACAAGAATTTGGTAAGGAGAACTACAAACTCACATCCAGGATCCAAGAAATAGACACATGGACACAATGATGTTAAGCTGAGTTACAAAGATGATGTGCTTGGGGGCAACTTGCCAGTTCGATCCGAACGACTCAGGCTCATTCAACACCCGGTTATATGGAATGTACGTAATATCTTGCTCGGTTCATGCTCAACCCACCAAGATAAGGGGCAATGAAGTACCATTCCTCGTTCCAAAAATTCAAGGCCCAGAATGCATGGGAAAGTCAAAATAACCCAAAGTCAAGAAATGACACTCTGGCAAAAAGCCGAGTTGAACATTATAACGCCAAGATATGGGAAAACTACGACTAGCAACATGCAAGAAATTGGATAGAAAATGAGTTAAAAATAAAAAGCACATTGCAGGAGTGTGGCCCCTAGCCGAAGCATAGAAAAACGGAAGGACTTGAAAAATAAGGGTCAGATTGGTACAACTTTGATCAAGTGACCTTATTGGACCTTGGCTAGGTCATTTTGTTCAGTTAACGCTAAAAAGCTAAATCTGAATCAATAAAGTCACCGCGCAACCGCGCAAGAAGTTGGGCTCAAAGTGAAAGCCTCGGAAGGAGAAGCCGAGCTCGATGTTGAAAGGAGGCAAACACCACCTCAGCCAAAAAAGATTGAGGGAGAAATACGGAAACAACATATTCAATACTCGGTTCGCTAAAACCAGCTGAATGGATGAAAGATAATATCTGCAATCACTGACTCAATTAAGTCGGACAAAGAAAAGTTCCAACCCAAAGAAAATTGCTTAAATAAAGAGGCCAAGTTAAAGCAAAAAATTCGAGTGCTAACTTGAATAAAATATGCAAAATTCAAATGCAGAGATTACTGCTATTTCATCCCTGCAGCCTGGACATCCAAACTACCGGGCTGGGAGGGGCAACTTTTAGCCGGGTTACATGGTTGAGACTTGGGGGCAACTCGCCAGTTGGATCCCAACAACTCAAGCTTGTACGCTCCCCGGTTACACATGTGCAGTATCTTGCCGGGTTCATGCATAACCCGTCCACATAGTTGACAAGGGAAAATCATTCCCGTTTTCAGAAGGAAGCTACAAACTCAGGACATGTGCGTATGGAATGATGCTTGGGGGCAACTCGCCAGTTGGATCCCAACCACTCAATCTCATCCCAAACTCGGTATGGGAATACGTGAAATATTTCCCATGGTCTATGATCAACCCGCCGAGATAGGGGGCAATGAGGACCCCGGTTTAAAAGCCTGAGATGTAAGGAACATATATGCAAAAAGTTTATATGCAAAGTTTACAAAAACTCAAAAGCTCAGCAGAAAACCTGAAGCAAAAGGCAAGACAATTCACCCCGGCAGCCTGGACAACCAAACTACTGGGCTGGGGGGCAACTGTTATGGACCCGTATAATGGGTCCATTAAGAAACAAGCCCAACAAAGCCCAATAAAGAGCCCATTAAGACGACAGGCCCAACAAGGGGCAATCCCATATCTGAGTCAGCATTGACTCAAGACAAATATCCATCGAGGATACTTATCCGACAACACGGTGACAGCTCAGCGGACAGGCTGGGATCTGAGTCAGAAACACCTAAGTCCCATCCGCATTACCCACAGGTAACCCCTATAAATACCAGGTAAACCCTAAAGGTAGACACACTCTTTCTCATACTATTACGCTGTCACTGTGCACACACTCCCCTTTGGCTAACGCCGTTATAGTATTCTGTGTACAGTGATCTGCTCAACTTAAAGGTATCTCCTTCATAGATACCTTGGAGAGGGCACTAGATCCAAAAGAAACACGCCAGTCTATCGGGCTGGACATCTCTGTCTTTAGGACAGAACAGAACCCTAACTCCCAAATTTCCAATTTTAATGGATTTACAGTAACTCTTGAATGGAAAAAGGAGTAGAGATTATACTTTCTGAATCTGATGCTGGAAAAGTAAAAATTTGAATATGCAAGGAGATCGGAACTGATCGATGGATGAGATTCAAAATTTCAAATCCCTAAGATTCGAAAAAAATAAAAGGAAGAGAAGGAAGGAAGATTATAGTTATTTGAAAAATTTCAATAACTTGTTGATCGCTTTTCTTATCCAATTTCCAGATTGATTGTCATTTGATTTTAAAACCGGTTTTGGTTTTGAATCCTTACAATCAAAATCGGTTTTTCGTTTTGAATTAAAAAAAGGAGTAAAAATTTCCATCTCCTATCTCCTCCCATCAGATTTTACTGTTTTTCTTTTTTGGATCGTTACAATCAAAACCGGTTTTTGATTGATTTTAAATCAAAATCGGTTTTTAATCATAAACCGGTTTTGGAACCGATTTCAAACTGGTTTGGATAAATAAAACTGGTTTTGAAAAGAAAAAAAAAACTAGTTCGATTTTAAAACCAAACCGTTTAAAATTGGTTCGGTTCAGTTTTTGTCAAAATCGGTTATGAGCCACTCCATGCACACCCCTAGTTCCTATGCATACATCATTGTAGGCAGCATTGTCCGCAAACACGAAAAATACCTTATTTTTTATTCCCCATAATTGTAGATATTTAAGAATTGCATGTGCTACATCGACTCTACACCTTCAATTTTGTAATTTCCATTCTAAATCAATGAAATGGCCAGTGATCACCATGTATTTAGCTATTTGATGGTTAGACTTCAACATATTAGTGGTGATGCTAATCTTGTTCACACTCATCAATTTAGCCTTTAGCAATTTTTTTCAGCCTCATATAATCCAATGCAAGTATTTTTTGTTGTATAACGTGACACTTTCTCAAATCAGGATTTGCACACTGAAACACCCACCTCTAGGCATTATCCTCGACAAAGCTAAAAGGATTCTCACGAACCATAATAGTAGCAGCAAAAGCTTTTCTCATTTTTTTCATTGGAACATTTTCCTGTAGTGAAAGGAAAGGGTTCACTGCAGAAACTGAAGGTTGAAACGAAAGAATGGTTTGAGTGTTTTCCTTCTTTTTGGATTGGGCCACTTTTTTTTCAAACAACTTGTTAAATGCCTCTTTAGATGGTTTGTGCTTGCTTCTGGTCCACCACATGCAAATTTGTATTTATAATGGTTGCATACTACTGTAGGCCCAACATTGGGATGTCCACTTCATGAAAGTCATCCCATAACTTTGATGTTTTCGCCTCTTATTTGTGGTGCTTGTATCTGCATTTTGTGTTGATGGTTTTTGTCCTTGAACATCAACATTATTCACTGAATGTGAATTAGAGGCCATTTACCTAGTTTGTTAAAGAAACAATACAAATAAATTAGCAATAATAAGCACCCAGAACTTAAAAGATAGGGAAGGAAATTGAACATGCTTCTTATATGTTCCGTGAAAAATTCAAACCATTAAAATGAAGGCAAAAATATAAATCATTAAGGAACTATGAATAGACAATGAAACCAAGCAACAAACAATTACTTACAGAGACTTTACCGAACAATATTGAACGAATGGGTATTTTTTTTTTGGTGGGGTGGTTTGAAATTTCACTATGTATATATTTTGATATTTGTATTATCAAAGAAACCTAGTTTCCCAAGCAACCTTCCCCCGTACCTCATTAGTGCTCAAGTATCGCGTTTAACATGTACATGTTCAATAGATAACCCATCTCTTTATTGCCACAATAGGTCAAAACAAATTATGAAGTGCATAATTAAATAAAAGGAAAAAATGAAACCATAAAATAATGAAAGAAAATAGAGAGAACCATTGCTCTTGAATTGAAAGTAATTTGTACTGCACATTGGCGATACATGTAACAGGGGCCACCCAAAATTAATCACAAACCCATAAGCCTATGTGGAAATTCCAACCTATAAAGCATACAGATGAACAAGAAGAAAAGAAGAAAAGAAAAACCCATTATAGCATTGATCATAAAGGAACAAGAACACATAAAGGAATATTGGTTTATCTATTAAAATTTCTTTGTTTCACGACATTTCATTCATTAGAAAATTCTCAATTAGGATCTGAACCAACAAGTCATAAATGATGGTTATCTATTAAAAAACTTCCTTAGAATCTCATATAATAATGTGCCTATTCCATGCAACATGTATGAAAGTCATATATTTGTCCACACAAGCAAAGAAAGTTGTGAGTTGTCAACATTTGTTGGTTGCTGGTTTTACCATTAAAAAGAAGTAGCAATCTGGTTTGAAGATAATGAGGATTACACTTGCTGTAACAACTCGCACCGCTAATTAAGGTAATTAGCGAATTAATCATGATAATTAGGAAATGATTCCATAATTGACCTTAATAATTATTATTGGGCTTAAATAATTATATTGAGTGGGTAAAAATGCTGAAAGTCGCTTTTCGGAAGAAAAGCGCAGATACCGGTTCTGCTACCCGGTATAAATGCGTACCGGAAAAGTATCCCGGAAAATTATAACGAATGCATGATAATTACTAGAATATTATGTAGGACTTGTAAAACAAGTTTCAAGTCAAAATAATGTAATCTGATGCCATAACTGATACTGGCTATGGAAAAGCGCGTACCGGAAAGGTGCTCCGAAAAATAAAATAAAAATATTTCAAATCTTAGAAAAATGTGTAGGTCTAGATTCCAAAGTTTGGGATCAAAATCTTTTGCTTTGCTATTAAGGCTAATACTGCGCGTTGTGGCTTACATGCCTATATATGCATTAGTTGGCACATGATCCTAGGTTAAAATTGAAAACCTACGTGCCTCCATTTCTGAGAAAACCCTCCAGCCACCTCTTGCCACCTTCTCCTCCATTGTGTGAGCCAAGGAGCTTCCTTTCTCCTTGGTTTCTCCTCCATACACCTTGTGCTTGTGAGAGCTTGCTTGGTGAGGGTGAGAGTTGACCTTGGGACTGCAATGTTGGCCCATTTCTGAGTTGAGGGAGTGGTG
Organism: Gastrolobium villosum; assembly: GCA_032173675.1. Classification (NCBI taxonomy): domain Eukaryota; kingdom Viridiplantae; phylum Streptophyta; class Magnoliopsida; order Fabales; family Fabaceae; genus Gastrolobium; species Gastrolobium villosum. Next base: position 61,913 of record JAVKPL010014618.1, read on the forward strand.
TTTAGTATAGGTGTGGGGCTGAGTTTGGTTTGGGTGGGGGAAGAAGCTTCAAGTAGCTTCCTTGGTGAAGAAAGAACTCACCTTGTGACTCCATTTTCGTCCTCCCTAAAGTCAGTACCTTAGAGCTGACTTGTGAGCTCCAAGAGCACCATTGTTGAGCTGTTTCAAGCTTGGGGTAAGTTTCCTCATCTTCGATCTTAGTTTGGTGGCTTAAAGTTGATGTCTTTGCCATGTTTTATGAGTAAACAAGAAGGTATAATGAGTATGAACCTAAAACAGATAAAAGATCCATGCTTTAACGTGTACATGTGTTAAAAGTTGAATCTTTGGAGTGGATATTCACGAAATGCAGAAACTGCATTCTGTCGTGAGATATCCGGATATTTGTCGAACAGATATCCGGATATCAGTATCCGGATATGGTATCCGAATATCAGTATCCGGATATGGTATCCGGATATTAATATTCGGATGTGGGATCTGAGTATCCGGATATGGTATATCCGGATATGGTCAGTGTGATATCCGGATATGGCATATCCGGATATATCCCTTGTGATATCCGGATATCCTGGGATTTCGCAGAACAGTAACTGTGCTATGTGAACAGTAAGCTATTGGGGTTTGTGGATCGTAGATTAAGGAAGTTGAACTTCTGTAATTAATGAACAAAGTCAGAATCACATGATTAAGGGCTTATGGCTTTGTTGGAAGCCTTAAGACGTAAAACGTAAAGGAAAGGCGTAGTCTTTAAGTTGCATACTGGTGATGCATAATTAATGATATATTATTGGTCCATAACAGATTGTGATACTGCTGAGTTTGGACTTGAGAGTGGTTGGACTCTTGGCTTGGATAGCTAGCTTGCAAGGTAAGCTTTCGTGTCCTCGGTTTAGCCATTTTGTGGTTCCATCATGTCCCATGGGGATGTGGTTTATGCATGCTGTGTTACATGCTTTGATGATTTGGAAATGCTGTTGAGCTATTATATGCAATGTGCTTTTATGATATGCATGTGGTGTCCACCTATACGGTAAGCCTGAGTCTGTAGCACATACAAGATGGTGAGGCTGTGGGTGAGGTGCAAGCGGTGTTCCTTGTACTCATGTGGGTTTAGACGTATTCCTGCATTTCTCTGGCCAATAGATTTGATAAACACACATGGCATGAATATCTGTTGCATTGCATAGTTTTGGAACTTATATTGTAAATACTGTTTTTGAACTTATATTACGCATGTAAGTGAGCTTGGGGTGGAAGATCCTTGAGGACCCCTTGTCTTACTGAGATTTCTTGTTTAGAGATCTCACCCTACGTTTGGGGACGCTTATTTCAGGTTCAGGTAATGTTGAGGGCTCAGGTGGCATGAGGCCAGAGCTGAGTTAGACTTATCTGTATTTCGCTGATATGATGGATGCTGATTATTTGACTGTTGTTTATGTTTTCTGTTAAGTTTATGTTGAGACTGTTGTTGGGCATTGTTGCCTTATTTGGTGAGCATGGGGTTTGTCTATGCCACATGGATTTGTTATCGTCTTTTTGGTTTAAGTTGTAATCAAAGTATCAGGATTTTGACCCAGGCTACGTGTTGTAGTTCTGTGGCTTTAGATACTCACGTTATTTTTATATATGAGGTATTCAGTTAGTTGTCTTGCAATTTACATACAGGCAGTATTTTATGGAATTGATTAAGTAATCAAGTTGGCTAAAGTTAATGACGTCATAATTGAATTAAAGAAAAAGTTATTTCGCATTTTAATTAAGCGTGGCTTAATACGATAGTATGTTAACAATCCGGGTTAACACGAGCTGTTACACTTGCACACTAAATGGTGTTGAGATAATTAATAAAAAAATAAAACCCCAAATTAGCCTAAACTGAATTCTTAGCGATTAAGCCGCAAACAACGGTGAAGAAATAGCCAAACCAAATGGATTAGCGTTAGAGTTGATAGGTGACAGGTTCAGCTATTCGAATGAACTTGAAGAGAAACAAAATCAAGATTGGGTGATGAAAATGTTAGGGTTTGGAAATCCAGACCTGAAACCAAATCTGACTCAACCAGTTGCTGACAAGGTGAAGGAGCTAGAATAGCGTCAAATGAAGTGGGGCTTCAAACCAACCAGCTCTGACTAACAGCTACCAAGTGGGTAAGTGTGCGGTGTGAAAGTGGGTAAACAGAGAATAGATGATCCTCAGCTATGGCGATAAAGGAATAGTGCAAGTTTGAGGCAAGTTGCAGCGTTGACGGCTGGATGATATTTCACACTAGAGGTAGGTCAGTGAGAAGCTTATGATAAACAGGGCTTCAGTCAGCTGTTGGTGGGATGATGACTTGGATAGGGGAAAAGAGAGAAAGAGCAAAGACAAAGAGGGATGTTGAAATGATTAATATGTAACACCCCGTCTGTAACCAGTTTATTAACTTGCATATGGTACAAAAGCACATTATAAACTTAGATTTAAGCGAAAGACTTATTCACAAAATTTCTTTTACCCACCGTAAAAAAAATGGATAACATTTTTCTTTTTATCCTTACATTATTTTTCTTACGTTCTACAACGCGAAAGTTCCTTACTCAACTGTTATGATCTATACAATCTCATACCTGCACAAATCTCTTATTTACTTTATTGATAACTGTAATTAATAGTCAACATCTGTTAGAATATGATTACTACTAATCTAGACAATTCCAGGGAAATAATCCCACAACTTTATCTTCCTGAAATACAGAAAAGTCCAGAAAATAATATATCTATATTTTCAAACCTAGAATTCATCCATGAATTCACACCGAATATGGCACAATACCAAATCTCAATGCCCTGTGCTTTAACTGACAGAAAACAACAACACCACATCTAAAATACCTAACACACTGCTTTAAGGTTCTATGCCAATACCCACTTTGCAAGAGTTCATCGGGGTTCCAAGTCACCCACCCTGTCAAAGTTAGATAACTAAATCCATACATACCTAATGAGTTTAACTACTCCACACATCTAGGGAATAGTCACCAACACTATCATCATGATATCAACTCATTTCGATTATACTTACTAACCATAAGACCACAAATCCATTTATGGTAGCATCCTACCTAAAAGGGTTAGAGAAATTATCTTAATTTGTTTTCATTGGGTCCTTAACCATATATAATTTAATTACAACCCTCTCCATCTGTGGGGCATCTAACACTGCAGCCACAGTATCAGGCTAAGGACTTGCATTAGGTGCTCCATGGTTGCCACACAGGCTTCTTACAATGACCACACATATAACACAAAGGAATGAGTTGATCAGACCCAAACTAAGGAATCACATATGCAATAATCAATAAGAGTCTACATACAACTATACAACACTTAACACAATCATACAATGATCAGAGCTCCCTAAGAAATTGCTCTGATACCATAAAATATAACAGCCCGTTACGTACCGGTATTGTTAACATTGATTATGATATTAAGCGCAGTTACAATCACAGTAATTGAGTTAATTAAATTACGGGTAAACTTTTTCTTTTATTACATCCTTATCTTTAAACATTAACTATTTCCGTAATTAATTAAAAACAACATCGTAATTGTAAATGCAAAACTCTTGGAAGCATAAAACTCATTTATTATAACCCCTCCAAGCAATACCACTAACTCTAGGTTATAAAATGACTAATTCTTAAAATTTGCACTGCGGAAACGATTCCTAACTGCAAGGAATCGATTCCCAGCAGCTACAGTAACAGACAGTAGCTTCATTTTGGCTCCCCTATTTTTAGGAATCGATTCACATCATAAGGAATCGATTCTCAGCCTTCACAGTAGCTGAATTTTATGTCCCTTGCTTTAGGGAATCGATTCCCACACTAAAGGGAAACGATTCCCTTACTGTGAAATCACATTTTGACAGCTTTTTGATTTCAAAAGGGATCAAATATCTCTTTCCTAACACTTTAATACTTAATATAACACTTGTTCAAGTACTAATGTAGGCTCTAGGCCTTTCCATCATGCATTATCCTATATACAATGTATCAATTACAAGATTTTCTATTTCCATTGCCATTTACACATCATATGGCCAATTTACATCACAATTTCCCAAATGCCTCAAAACACAATGTGCGACCATGGACAAGTCTCATGCTCACCAAAATACCAATATAAACAATAGGCATGAAATGTGAATCAATTACAAAAGACTTAGAATCTAATCATGAACTCCCAAAAGCATGGCAATATCAACATGCAATATGTTTATGATCTAAGTCCAAAATGCTAAAGACTATGCTATGTGCATCAAATGTAATCCTCCAAAGTTCTATGCTCCTCATATGCACATCATGCTTAACTCCTCCACTAAGTGGGCCTCTTGCCCGAAGATCCTCCATGCTCAACACAACCTGAAATGATGTCCCCAAACGCGGGGTGAGATATACAAATATATCTCAGTAAACCAAAGGTACTAGACGATCACTCCACCCCATGGATCACTCAAAGTGTATACAATGATCATCATATAAAATGCATAACATACAAAATCACATCACACTGGGCTCACATCCAAGAACATCCACACAGGGATTACGTTCGAGGACCCCATCATATAACTCTCAGGAAGCTTCCTGGTGCCTCTCCCATGGATGAGACGACCTCATGGCAAAACCCAACTTGAACTCCTCAAGAGACCTATCCAGCGGAAGTCCCACGTTTGGATCATCCTAGTACCGCTCTCAGAGTCGGCCCCACGGTAAAACCTGATCGGCATCCCCCAAAGGGATATCTTCAGCGAAAGTCCAAACCACACACATCTGCTGGCCAAAGATCATAGATATTTCACACAACATGCTCTAAGCATGTCACACAATCATGTCAATAATGCATGAACATACATTTCATACAAAATCAAAGAGCACCAAATCCAACCACTACCTTCCACTAGGTGTAGCGTAACACACAAGGGGATAAAATTCAAGTACTAAGAGTTTACCTCAACTCCGCAAATATTGCTCTTCCACGTAAGCTCCAAGCTTATTCCACTTATATTGGTTCCGTGAGAGGCAACATATATGATCAAACAACAATGATCAACAACCAATATCAATGAATCAATTAATTTTACAATAATATCTCCAAAAAAATTAATAATTAATTTTACAATAATATTACCCATCCTAAACACTTAGGCCTAATGGTCATCTTGCATTCATCTCAACTGGTTCAACCATTTTAATCATCAAACTAATTCACCATTCCACCACTCATGCACTAAAGCATCAACCATTGATTAAACCATATTTTCACCTCATTTTTCCTCCAAACCCTCCATGGTTTGAATTCCTCAAGGAATATACCCCAAGGTTTTCAATTCAATTCCATCCAATCCCTCATCATATAATCTCATAATTAACTCATACCAACAACCAACCATTAATTCTCAACCATCACATTTATGATTTTCAAGACAACTCCCATCATAATTTTGCCTAAGTTACTAAACATATCATCAATAATTTTTATTGCATCAATCATCACTATTTATCATTCTAAGCATTTAATTCCAAAGGAGACATATCATTTAATGCTCCTAACTACCAACACTCATCATACATAATCAAACCCTTCATCCAATTTATGATCTCAATGAAAACTCAATGAAAGTGTGAAAACTTACCACCAACAGCTTCCAACACCAATAGCTTCCTACAGTCCAAGAGGACGATCTCCAACCAACCAATTAACACAAGAAAGCACCAAAATTACCCAAAATTCATAAATGTTCGTGGCTGAAATTTGGGGGGGGGGGGGGGGGTTCTCCTCATACATTGCTCCCCAAAAGATGCATTCTACATGAAAGTCACTCACAAGAGGATAGGGAACAACTTTATAGTTGGAAGTTTCTCTCAAAAATATCTAGAAAAAGAGATGGAGACTCAAATGCTCAAAGTCTCCCCATGGACAAGGAGCTCGACGTGAAGAAGGAGAAGAGGAGAGAGAATAGGCTGATTTCATGTGTTTGGATCCTTTAATCCACTTAAATCACTTAAAGCGGGTCCCACATGTCACTTAACTTTCTTAAATCATCCATTTTCATCCACAAGTTCATAGCCTACGTATTTTTCTCGTTCACGTCATATTTTTACTTCCTAATAAGACTGATCATATTTTCGCATTTATCGGTACAATTATACCGTAGTATTTTTACACCGGTAAAATCACTATTCATCAATTTTTCCGAAACTTGCATACCCACTTAATTTTTCATTCTGAATCCATTTCTGGTCTTATTTTTCTTATTTGAGACTTTCTACTCAATTTTTCTTTCCTATGTTTGCGTGTTTGGCAAATTACCATTTTACCCTTCTTGTGCATTTTGACCCCTAATTCAGGATTGTCACTATTCCTACCCTTAATCCACATTATTTACATATATTTATACGTTTTCGAAATGCGAGGTGTTATGTCTTCTCCGCCTCCGGTGCCCACCACCCTTTTCACTACGGCGGTGGGAGTGCCGATCGGACCTGCGATGGTTGGTGTTGAATACCAAAATCGTATTATCTCCAATTGGTTGAACTTGTTCTAAAAAATCTACATTGGATTACTCATTTACTTTGTATCATATTATTTGGTTTGATTATAAGTCTGGGTTTCTGGTTTAATAGTTTCTGATTTAGGTTTTTGTTACTTGTTTTGATCCTGCAATGATAGGTACCCAACTGTTTGTTGAAACCAAATGGAAAACAGAAAACATGTTAAAGGGTGAATTGAAAATCGGAATCACAATATTGGGGGGTTTCCGAATTTGAACCTGAAGAAGCGAAGCAATTTTGATGGCAACATCTCCAGGAAGGGAATTGAGGATGGAAAAAGAACATAGTTTTCCTTTATCCATGAGATGAAATTTGAAGATAAAATGAAAGTACTAGTGTAATTAGGTTTTTATAATTTAAAAAAAATATTTTTAATCATATCGTATTTTTAGATCACATAAAAATGATTCAACCATATTTTGGATTTCTTCTATATCAAAATCAAAACTTGGCTAAGTTTATAGGCCTTGTTTATAGTAATAAAATTTGATTTAAATTTATCTCATGAGGTAAATTTTCATTTTTATAATATGCTTTTTAGAAAAAAAAAAATTTTAGATATTTTGAATAATTAAAAATATAGGTTTATGTATAAAAAGTTAAAAAAAGTAAAAAGTATATAAAATTATGTTATAAAGGATATTTTTGTCTATTTTAATCATATCCTGATACTATCTGATCAACTTCAAACATATGATAGGATAATATAATCCTATCAGACTACTGATACAGTGCATATCAAACACAAGATATGATATGTGCTTATCCTGCCCATATCCTATCATATTCTTATCCAACTCTCTTATCCTATCTGTCCTTATCCTATCCTGTTCACCAAACGGGCCCTTAGTTTCTATTTAGCATAACTGTTGTGAAATGATATAATTTAGTTTTCATTATATTATTAATGTGTGCATTTTGTAGGTTGGAAGGATCCATGCTAATGTGAAAGGTTATTTACAAGTCCGAAATAAAATTCGTGAAGGAGATATCTATTTTATCAAAAAAAATGGAGTTTGGTTAAATAGTGACAATTCCATGCTAACTAGGCATGATTATTGTTTGTCTTTCAACTTGAGGACGAATGTTAAATCGATTGTTGATGTTATTTTTCCTACCAATGCATTCGATTTTGTTGATTTTGACATTATTAAGAAAGAAGCACATGAATGTCCTTTTTTAGTAGGTAATATGTTTTATCTCTGATATTACTCACTTATTTGTTTTGTTTTATAGATGTTATTGGTTTACTGTCACGAATTAGGGAAAGTTCATGAGCCTGTTGTCTCCTGTATAAAAATGAAAATGATTAAGTTAGAGCTTGACAACCTAAGGTATTTATGTTTATCGTACGTTTATATAGATTTCTTCTTGGTTAAATGTGTTTAAATATATAACATGCGTGAACATCTAATTTTGTCCCAAATATTAAAAATAACAAAATAATAATAAAAATAAAAATAAACTGTGAACCCATAATTTCTTAAAAAAACTTGGAAAAAGTTGAATTTTTTTTTGAAAAAAGAGAGTATATTTCTTTTATAATTTGCAATAACATAATATTTTTTAAAAAAAATTAGTTGTCAAAGACTACATAGGTCAAGCCATAACACAAAGCCCAATTAACCCATGTTCTTCTAAAAGGAAAACGGAATCAACCCATTACTTGTCAATAAGACAAAATAGCCTCTGTAATAGCTTTGCTTGTGTAGATATGCAACCTGGCGCATTGCTCGAAGGAAGGTCTTCTCATCCCAACATCTCACACAAGACAAGAGTGAAGATGACGGAACTTGGGAAGAGCAAAGAAAGCCAAAGCATAGCATGAAAAAGAAGATGGAGGCTCTGTAACATCTTTTTATTGAAGCAACCAATTCCAATCTTTTTTCCATCACCGGTCAAGTCAATTGTGTAAAGGGGAAATCTTCTACATATACACCAATTGAAGACGCAAGAAGGGGCCATCAAAAATTGGAGTAAGAAAAGAACAATTTAGAGCAAGAAGGAAAGTTAGACAAGAGAGAATCAGTGACACACTGGCCAACTAAGAAGCACCGATGCTCTATAATTTTTTTTAACGTATCGGATGCGCGTATCGAAAATGTATTATTTAATAATCGACATCCTGTATCATCAAATAACGTATCGAAAATGCGTATCGATGCTTCATAGCTGGCCAAAAGGGGAGATTCAGAGAAGTTAGACAAAAAACAATTCTTAGCCAAAGGGGACTTTTCATTCTTCTATATTGAGAAGGAAGGATTTCAAAGGGAGGCTCAAAATTCAAAGAGTTTAGCGATAGAATGAGAGAAAGGAAAGCATAGTGAAATAGATATACATAAGTAGAACTAAAAAATGGTAGGAAAAAGAGATTTTTCAATGCTAGGGAGAACTTCAAGGAAGACAAGTTAGATATGTATACAAAAAGCAGAGGGAGTCTTCTTTGCTCTCGGTGATAGTAGTTGGATTTCAAGCTATTAAAGACATCATTTGGTATCTTGTCCTCTAATCTTGTTGTTATTTAGTCAAGAAATAGGGTCAGTTGATATCAAAGTATCATTATTTTGTTTGTTACTCCTAAAACACTCATCGAGTTTTTGTCATCTGCACATTGCAGTCGGTGGTAGTTTTAATAGCTTTAGTATAGTTCCTTCATTATTGATTCCTGCTACCAATTTGATAAAATATTTTGGATTTTGGTCAATGGGAAAAGTGTTTGTCCCTTTTACATGACATAATTTAGGTCATTTTACTCTCACAAAGAGGTGGGTCCCACAACTTTAACTATCTCATTCTCTCACTTAAAATGACATAACTTTATTTCCTTTAAAATGATAGACATTTTTCCCTTGGTCTATTTACCATGACTTATTTTGGATTCTTGTATTGCGTAGTTAGTTGACCATTTTTTTTTTTTTTAATATTTTTACCATAGGTTTTATAATTCTCATTTTGAAAGAGAATTGAGATCTTTATGTTGTAGAGATAAAATGCATGTGAGACCCATGTGTTAGAAAAAAAATTATATGTAGGAACCATGTCAGTACGGAAATCGAAGAGTGTGTAGAAAAAATTGTAATTCTCATATTAATTGTTAAATGAGAATTATAAAACCCTTTTACCATTAGTTTATACTTCCTTGATGGTTTGGTGATTCTTATATGTGGTGCGCATGGATTAGAATTTGCAACATGAAGTAGGGTGTATATAGACTGATTATGTAGTGTGTGTTTAGGTTATATGTATATTTTCCATCCGTTTTGGTTTTCTAGTTCCACTTATACCTTTTTTGTTTCCTTAGCTGAAATGGACTTTGCTCCCTGTATGTATCAAGGATAAAATTTGTATTGGGCATGGTCTATTCAGATTTCGATTGTTCCCTTAATAGGCTGGCTAATATTTTGATACGTGGAGATTAATTTGAATGGAGTCCGTGTGCATCAAGTATAAAAGTATCCCTTAATGATAACCGGAGGAGGTACCACCTCTTTTTGTTTTCGCTAGTTGGTACTTAGTTCATGAATGCTGATTGCTGTCAAACCAAACTTATCTTAAACTAATTTTGTAAAACCGGCCCGGTCATTGACTCGGTTTACGTATTGGGTCATTGGGTAACTGGTTTAACCAGTGGGTCACTGGTTCAACCGCATGACCCGGTCATTATATACAATTTTATAATTTATATTGAAAAAATTATAAACATACTCAAATATTTATGAAATAAATGATTAAAATTTCAAATATTTTAATATAAAAATAATAAATCACATATTATTATCCAATAACGGATCAAACAAAAATATAAAGATCATGATACGGGGCTTTAGGTTCAGAAAATGACATCTCTAACTATAACTAAAATCAAATTTTTTTCCATAGTGCATAATTGAGATAATATTAGTATTGTAAATACATAATTATATTTTAAAAAAAAATTAAATATGTTCATTGTGATTTTTTTTGAAAAAAAAAATTTGGAATTTTTTTTTGTGACTGGACCGAGTCACCGATTTTCATAAAAAATGGCCGGGTCAGATCAGGTCGCATCGATTCTGATGCATGGCCAGTCCGTTGCTTCAACCGGACCGATTTACCAATTCCCGGATCGAGTCGGTCCGTATTTAATAGAAACTAATTTTGTACAAGTCAGCGCCTTAATATCAAGCAAGAGACCGGAACACCATAGCCTTTACCCACTAGCTATACCCAATCCTCTATCATTTTGTTGTCCAACCACTGAACTCAGCTTTGTGAAGCCACTTAGCCACCAAATCATCTCAAATGCATAAGCTGCCAAAAGAAACTTGAGTACCCATCTTAACTTAAACTTCAGCCTACAAGTCAACAAATTTGGTTAATACCACGAACTTGCACTTGTTTCAAAGCACCATGGTTTTTGTTTTCAACTTTCCCAAATCTTCATCACATTTTTTCTTTTCGCAAAAGACAAAAAGGAACTTTTCTTCTTATTTATTCATTATTTTTTCTTCTTCTTTATGTTGTTTAGTAAACTTTTATTAGGATGTTGTGTTTTGTGTTTTAAGAGCTAGAGGACCACATTTTTTGATGGCCTTGTCGTAATGGGCCTTAACTAAATTTTGGTTTAGGATTTCCTTTTTATATATATTTTTTAAAAAAATAATAAAATTTAAGGAAAAACTGAATTTGTAGTTTCGTGTTAAATTTCAAAACGTTGAATCACTTTGTCGATTGGCGTTTCTTTGTTTTTCGTAAAAAGTAATAAATAAGTAAACATAAAATACATGTAGTTGATTATGAAAACAAATCATAAGATACATTTGTAGTAAAACGAAGGAACATAGATGAACTGAGTTGTGACAACTTGTTAATCATATTATTTTTAGAATCATTTTGATTGTAACAGTATGATGATTTTAAACCGTTTAATAATAATAACCAAACAAACAAATAATCATGATTTTTATTTAAAATTATTAATTTTGGGTTAAATTAGAACATAAAGAATAAAGAAGATTAGTTTGCAATTAATTAAAATAGGAGTTAAACCGAAATATTTTATTTTGGGTCATTTTAATTTGGTGATCCATAACTCATCTCGATTACTTTGGTATTAATAAAATTATGATACTAAAATTATTATTATATGGATTGACTGAGTTGAGACAACTTGTTAATCCTACATTTTACTTGGACCATTTTGGCTGGGGCAATGTGATAATTAGGGAACATCGAATATAATCAAGTGATTTTTCTAAAATTAAAATCATTTCACGCATACGTATTTTTTAGAATGACGTGGCTTTGATTTCCTCACTACACCAGGGGATATGTCGGAGCGGAACTCTTTTCTTCAAACTAAAATAAAATTTTAATAATTTAAGTTTTCCTTCTTCCTAAACAATCATTTTTATTTTTCAAGGGATAAAGTGAACATTTTTAAAAGTTACTAAAAATATGCACAATTAATTAAAGATAATCGTTTTTAAACAGATGTGTCAGGGGTTCAATGAGATTAAGTTTTCACCCTTTCCTTTGCATAATTAGACTTCTGAACCTTGATCTAAAATTTTAAAGACCAGATTGCTAAAATAAAAGGTTTTTTAATTTTTTTCAAAATTAAATAAAATTGGTGGCGACTCCATATTAGTTTTTATTTAAACATTTTTTAAATTTTAGGTTGTTTCAACATGATTTCTTACAACCACGGCTAAATAGGGGACATAAGCTTGAGTATACTTTGTGGGAGCAGTATGTAGATCAAGTACAAACTTTTTTGGCAAATAATGAATCTCCTCATAATGTGATCATAGTCAAGCTTACAAGGATAAAAGGTTTCATGGTTATTTTTATTGATAGTTCTTTCTTATTTTATGATTTTGTTTGAGTATATATTGTTCAATTTCTCTATTATATTGTGTCTTTTTCCTCAATGTCTTATTGTATTTTTTTTTACTGTATAGGTAAAATGGGAATAACAAATACAAAATATACCACAAGGATTCTTTTTGATTCCAATGTACAAGAGATTATGGACTTCAAAAAAAGGTGTCATATATACTTTTAAGAACATGTAATTTAATATAGTCGGATGTGTCTTTCCAAAAGCTTCATTTTCGTATATGCCCTCATTTTGTTCTATGTTGATAGTTACATTTTAAACTTTCGTCTAATTCGATGGGAAGTAGTCTGAGGTTGACTCAGTTGTCCTCCCAATCCTCATATTCTTTTGAAAATGAGTTTTTGAAAGCTACCGAAGGGGAGTGTATCAGTGATATTAAGAATTGTAGAGAGGTATATTTTCATAACTGATGAATGATTTTCCATATCTTTATTGGATTGTGTTTTTAGTTTTCTTATGTTTTTATTATTCACATGTCAGATTATGACGTGCATTACTTTTGGAACCATAAAGTCGATTGAATTGAAATACAACTAGAGGTACAAGTCCTGTAAGAAATATTTGTATTTAGTTTATTCTGATTTTGAAAAATGATATTGTAAGAACTACCAGAAACACTGGGATCATTATCATCCAAAGTAAGTTATTGTCCTCAACATGTTTTGAATATTAACATTTCAATGAAAAAGTACTGCGCATTTCACTTATTCCATTTTGATGCGTACCTATATAGCTAATGTTAATATCTAGCAGATTCAATATTCAAGTGAGGGTTGTGGATAACACAAATTCTGCATCTTTTTCATCTGTTCGATAGAGACTGTGTTGCTTTGTATGGAATTTGTGCTGCTGATTTATGCAAGTAGCATTTGAAAAGGGTCTCATTCTAATTCCTCCAAATTTTCTGTTCACTGAGATTCATTTAAGAAAAATTAATCAATTAATTTAACTTTGTATAACATTTTGATACACTGTGGGGATTTGGATCATTATCCGATAGAGCTTAACGTTCTTAATGACAAATTCATGTTATTTAAAGTCGATGTGAAAAAGAAGAATGTTGAATCATACATGGAGCCAAAATATCAATTTTCTAAAGTTTGCTGCAGAGAAACTATTATCGCATCATACCTTAAGTATGTTGTTGACCCGAATGTTTGTTGTTTTTGTTTTCAAATGTTATTTGATTATATAAGTACTTTGTATTAGTTTTACAATTAATTTTTAATTTTCAGGATCAAGCAATATTCGATAATGATTGCAAGACTGATGTCGTATCAGCAGGATCCAGAAAGAGCTGAGGTATCTCTAAATCAAAATCAAATTTTATCAAATAAATGTTTTATGTATTATTTGTATAATGTTTCATAATTTTATACAATTTTAATGTCTTACCAGGATTATGAGAGTCAAACATGTGATAATGTCGATGTTGTTGATGTTTCACTCAATTTGTTGTCACCGTTGATTATAAAATCTAATATCGTCAAGGAAGAATATTTTAATTGTTTAGTTAATCATCTTAACAAAAAGATTAAGACAGAGAGAGTTAAGTACTTATCCATTTTTTTGTGTTTATAATTTTTTACTACATTTTATTTTTATATTCTACATATTCCCCAGACACTTTTTATATTCTATATCATTAATACAGTACAGTGACCCTAACAATTTTTTTAATTAGTTCTATTGCTGAAGTCGAAGACACCTTGCTGGATAAAGGGAAGTTGTGTATGGACAGAGCTGCTGGGGAAGAAGTTGTGTAGCATCAACATTGTTCTAGGTGTTGTTGAACTATATATTTGAGAATTACTAGATAATTATGAAATATACAATGTCTTAATTTTTATTTAATGTTTGATTGAACAATTGCGGATGATTATCTAATGTTGAACATGAGATTAAATATTAATTATTTGAATATTTAATATAATCTAAATTATTTTTCTTTTTTTATTCTTCATCTTCTCAAGTTAATCTTATGCTAATTAATATACAATAGTTCTCTTATTACTTGAAATTTGGAAAATATTTATTGCTTTATTTGATTAAAAAAAGTTTAAGAGTTTTATAATTCTAATTTAACATGAGAATTTGAATTTTCCTACACACCCTACGATTTTCGTGCCAACGTGGAAACATAATTTTTTCTTACGGGTCCCACATGGTTTTGGTCTCTACAACATGAGAATTTAATTCTCATGTTGAATGAGAAATATAAAACCCAAAATTTAATAAAATATATTTATGGTAAACCATCTTCAACTAAAAAACAAAGAGACACATTCTGCATTTGTCATTAATTTTTTTATTACTCATGTATCTACACTTCAACCGACTTCTTTTAATTTATATGTATCAAGAAGTTTATTTTTATTATTTTTATAAACTACATGTTAGTCTCTTAATCGTGATTATTTTCTGAAACCTTATAATATTCCTTCTTCTTTTTTCCTGAACCTTCTTTCAATGACTGATTATTCATCTTCTGCAAAGCGAGGAGCTATTGAGAAACAAAGACAGATATTCCTGAAATTTCTTCAAAGGATTTATTATGGTAGATTTTTGGAGTCATTAATGTAACATTCTTAAAGTCTATTATAGACACGATTCAATATTAAGTTGCAAATCTCTTATCTATTTTATCTTTTATTTATTTCTTTAATAATTGTGTCCCACAAAATTTTATTTATAAAATATATTTAAAACTTGCATTAATTTTTACAAGACAAACTAACTAACCTTTTTTTCTTCATATATCGTACAAGTAATAAACTAATTATTATTAATTTGGGGTATTACAGATGTAGCGCACTAGACGCCAGCATAACTTTTTCAAAAAATTGTGTTGGTTTATATTATAAGAATATGTCGACAAAGTCATCGAAATTAAATTTAATACCACAATTTTTAAAATACTAATCTTATAATATATTAATGGTTTTAAGTAACTTAGCAATCATAATGTGTAAAGAATTGCCCCCACAAATGTGATCCCATCCAAAATGTTAACACATAAGCATACTAGGGTGCTAGAATAAGCAAATGATTTGATGCCAAGATTATTCATTGTGGGGTTCTGAACGACTAATCAAAAAGGTGAACGCAACGTAGTTCATGTCACATTCTCTTTTATTAAAATGTGTTTTTGAGACTTTTTCGCTAACATTAATGGTGGCAGCTGGACAAGGAAATATATGGAATTTCAAGGCCCAAATCAATAAGAATGCGGGAGAATGAATTAATTATAATCACATGTCATAACAGTTCTATATTTTAAGAAAAAAATAAGAGCATTTGGTTTGGAATTTTCTTGTTAGTAAATAATATCATAATAAATTATTATTTCACCTATAGAAAATAGAGTTTACAAAATCGAAGTAGAATACGGTATGTTAATAAAATTAATTCCAAAATATTAAGAAGTAAAATTTTTGTGTGGAGATAATGATATAAGAAAATTAGATAAATATGCAAATTTTGCTATAGAGCTTCCACAATAATATCCAAGGTTAAAACCCGATTTGATCTGTTCATAGACGATGACACAGAACATTGGATTTGATTCATGTTGAAAAGCCTTGATTGTTTAATTAATTAATTACGGTCAAATAAGTGTACCACTTTAATTTCAAAATTGGCTGCAAAGTCAGCAACGTAACCTCTTTCAACAACTCCAGGTGGACCCAAATTCGGTGTCACGCATGCATTTTCTCCAAGTTGAGATTCAATGCGCATTAGAAGCTGCTTTTATTAAGTACTGAAGTACCAAAGTAATTCTAATTTTTTTTTTTTTTTTTTGGTAATCAATTCTAATTTTTACTTGGAAACAATTAATTATTGGTTATCTTAGTTATCGAAGAAGAGAAAAATAAATACCAGAATACATTCTCTCATATTTTATTTATTATCAGCATGTTATTGCTTATAAATAAATCAATGGTTATTTTTTATCACTTTTTATTTCAATATTTTTTGTTTTTTATTTCTCATCACTATTGATTTGTTCATAAACGATTAAAATTCTCTTAAATAATTTTATCAAGTTAAAGAACACATGAGAGGATGAACACATTTAAACCAACGTGAATAATTCCATTGGATTGATAGAATAAGAAGCTCAAGCTCAATATTAGAGAAATATAATATAAAAATTATCGATTGGACCTTCACTTGCTAGCTTAAAATTTTAGATGAAATAGTTGATTTATATGATATGAGGGCCTCATTGATGGGCCTGTGTGTACTGAGTATTTGGAGATGATGTTGGTTAGTGTACTGGTTTGTCAGCTTTGCAAACCCATGCAGGTCATCTTTCCAAACCCATGCATGATGAGGAGCCAAGGTCTCGATGAGGAGCCAAGCGTTGATGTAACCCCATGAATACTTGAAGAAGTCTCCACGTGAGAGGGAGTGAATGTTAGAGAGATATAGTATAAAACCATTGATTAGGCCTTAACTTAATAGCTTGAGTTGTTAGGTTGACATGGTTGTTTATAATGATATCAAAATCGAGATCATGGGTTCGAATCTCCAAGATGACACTTTACAGGAGGGATTGTTTGAGAAGCCAACATCTTGCCTTGGCAAGACCTAGTAGAGGGTCGAAGTCATATTGAACCATGGCGCTTAGGCTGGTAAGAAAATAACCTTATTTAATAGCTTGAGTTGTTGGGTTGAATTGATTTTTTACATTGTATCAGAGTTTCCATGACCGAGGGATCACGAGTTCGATCTTCATTTCCCCATATTCTATTAAAAAATAATTTGCAGTTTCTAAGCACATTTACGGGCATAATCCATTGTTCACCCATCAAGCTCAATAGGCTCTTATGTGAGGAGATGTGTTAGATAGATAAAGTATAAAAACATTGGATGATTTCTTTTAGGGAGTGGATGATTCTGAATCTCACTTCAAACAACAGCAACCTCAAGGATTGGAGAGACTCTTTCTTTACCACTTGTTACTTTTTGTGGTTATGGAGGAATAAGGAAATTCACGAAGAAGGTTTCCAGCGTCCTGAGGATCCTTCAAAGGCTATTGCTGTAGAAATTGAGGAAAATAGGTTCTGTTTGGCTAAGTTTAAAAAAACATTTTCAGGAACTTCTCACTCTCAACTTCCTACATCGTGGATTAGGCCTGCGGAGGACTTTCTGAAATTAAATGTGGATGGGGCTGTGCAAGGTAATCGGGCAGCTTGTGGTGGTCTCTTGAGGGATAGGAATGGATTATGGTGTGGCGGTTTCTCAGCCTTCATTGGCTCTTGCATTCCTCTGCATGCTGAACTTTGGGCTCTCCTTTATGGACTTGATTTCGCCTGGAAGCATGGCTGGAGGAAACTAGTGTTGGAAACTGATTCTTCTCAAGCGTTTTGCCTTCTTACCAATCATGGTAATGATACTCGAAAGCTGCCATTGGTAGCTAAGATTCGAGTCTTTTTAATGAAAGAGTGGACTGTCTTATTGAATAAAATTCCTAGGAGTAGCAACACATGTGCGGATTGGATTGCGAAGAAGGCTTTGGATGATTCCTTTGGGCTCAAATCAATATCCTCCCCTCACAGCGATCTGTTAAATCTTCTTGCTGCTGATCTTTTGGATCCGGGTCTGAATAAGGTGGCTGCTAGGAGAAATACAGGATGATTCTTGTTCCTGGCTTTCTGCTAGTGTTTGATGTTTTGTTTTCTGCTGTTTCTTGTTCTGTTTTTTTCCTTCCTTCTTGTTTGCTGTTCTTTTATTTTGTGGGGGCATTGCCCCTTGCTGTAACCAAAAAAAAAAAAAAGTATAAAAACATTGATTAGGCTTTCACTTAATAGCTTGAGTTGTTGGGTTGAAATATTTGTTTATCATAGTATCAAAGCGAATGCCATAGGTTGGAATCCCTAAGATAACACTTTGCAATACTTCCTTAATAGTTTGAGTTGTTGGGTTGAAATGATTATTTTACATGCACACTGGAGCTTTTGGTCGCTTGGATTATTATCAAGCTCGAGATATGTATTATTTTTATCAATAAATTAAAAAACAATTAAGTCAATCGAACCATATAAATGATCGATGTTACGACTTCGGCAAATGCACTGGTATTAAAAGTAATAAAGTAAACTGAGTACGAGATCGTTCCTATGAGGATTAGAATTTCAATCACTAACTCGCTATTTACGCTTAAGTTGGACAATTGATCAAAAGAATTGTATGAAAATTAAACTAAATAACAAGGCAAGAATGTAAAATTTGAATTACTTGACAATCAAGAAACGTAGTTAGGGATTCAACTTCCCCCAATTTTCCCTTTATGTTTTGAATTAAAACCTTAATTAGTCGCCCTTTTTATATTGTCCATCAATTTCCCTAAATTTGTTAAAACTCAATCTTTTGGCATTCTAACCCTTTACTCCTTTAAGAGAATCTTAATTCCTTGGTGTTTCTCATAAGGATTTAAGCATTAATATCAAGAATCATAAAAATGGCACAATTAATATGTATATTCCTAGAGTCATACAAATTAACGATGAATGAGTCAAACCAAATTCATATACCAATATCCTTATTGTCATATATGAATCCTAATTCAATCTACAAGAACAACTGATAGAAGGCATTGAGCAAAGACACATTCATTCAATATAAAAGAGAAAATTACATTAAAGATTAATTCAGAAATATAAATATTCAATTGGGTTCCATCTAACCCTAACTACAAAGAAAATCTAGCCTAATATGGTGAAATCTAGAACACAAGAAAGCTTCCCTAAACTCCATTAATGTGATAATGCGGTGAACTTTAAGGTTTCCAGCATAATCTCGACTCCAACTTGTCTCCGGCTCTTAAAATCATGAAAGACTCGCTCCTCCGATGAAAACTACGCCTTTGGTGTCAAATTTTGTCAAAGACTCATGATAGCTTAAATAGGTGTAGGAATCCTTATTTTAGGTGAAATTCACATAATGGGCCTTAATTGGGTCGCAATTGGGCATTTCACAGGCTGAAGTGCGTTAAAACGCGTTATTTTAATAGTAAAATATTTTTTTGTATGTTGGTCATAACTTGAGATGTACTTGTCCAATTGATATGATCTTGGTCTCGTTGGAAAGATAAAAGAGAGATCTAAAACTTCTATGCAGAACAAGAGATCCAAATCCATATTATCGATATGAAAATTGGCCAAAAGATAGCTTTAGGAAGATTTTCACTATATAGCTGCTCCTCATCTATTGCTTTAAGTCCAGCAAGCTTAACCATTACTCCAATGGTCCAATTCAACTCAATTGTCCTACATAACAAGCAAAAATCATTCACATAAGTCAATAATTCAAACTCCATGCTTTTTAGCCAAATATCTTAAGTTTTCATGCTTTTGACTAGATATAAGAGTGATTTTAGCCCTTAAAAATATGATAAACAATAAGTTTATCAAATCATTCCCAGATTTAGAATATTATTGTCCCCAACAATCAATTAAAAACAAAGCTATGGGAAAGGAGACGAGTTCATGTACTTAATGAATTTTTTAGGAGGAAAACTAATCAATGTAAAAAATAATGGAGTATTCAAGCCTAATATAAAGAAAATAATGATGCACCAATTCAAGCAAGTATTCAAAATCCACAAGTCATAGATTTGTAACAAGAATTCTCAAGATAAAGAGTAGGAAAATTAAACCAAAACACCCCCTAACTAGGATTCCTAATTCATTCACACTTAAATGTCTAAGGGTACAAGTGCTCTTGGAGCTCACAAGTCAGTCTACAAATTCTGACTTCGAAGGTACACGAAAATGGTGATTAAAGAGTGGTTCTTTCACACCAAATATCACTCCTTTGAGCTCAAAATGCTAGAACAAAAGCTCCCTCAACCCTCACCAAAAAGTCAGCACCTCAACACAGAGAAAACAACACCCTCAACTCAAAAATGGCTGACCCTCACTCTCACAAGACACACCACTATGTGGAGAACATCTTCCATACATCTGTAGTAGATAACTCTTCCATTGAACAACTAACATTTGGATAAAAAAATATTTCTCTATCATATGTGTAAAAATATCACAGTCATTTATGGATTTCTATTGGCTGGAAGCACTAAACAAATGGTACTACAGTAGTATATTAGATATTTCCCACTATGTGTTTGCCAAGTTTAGAAGGAAAGAATCAATGAAAAAGAGGTGACTTGGGGGTTTCTCATGCAAGGAAGAACAAGGAAAAGAGGTGGCAGCCAAAGCACCCAAATAACTGTACGCAGCATTCAGCCAAATGACCTAGAAATCCGTGCTTCTAATATTTATAGTCACATTTAGTCTTAGTCGCACTGTATTAGCGTTTATAGTTACGTTTATCATTTTAATCCCAAACTTATGATTCTGAACCTACTCATCTTTCTAAGATTTATCATATTTTTATTTTATTCTTCGGATCACTTTTCCGGTACGCGCTTTTAGATATCCAGTATCAGTTCTGGCACCAATTCTCATTATTTTGACTTGAGACTTGTCATACTAGTCCTACATATTATTCTAGGAATATTCATGCATTTGTTATAATTTTTCGGGATACTTCATCGGTACGCATTTATACCGTGAGGCAGAACCGGTATCCGCACTTTTCTATAGAAAATTGACTTTCATCATTATTAATCACTCACTATAATTATTTAATCCTTCTCATAATTATTAGGACCCATTATGGAATTATTTCCTAATTTCACATTTAAATTAATTAATTTCCTAAATTAACAGTGCGGGTTCTTACAATGCTCACCTCTTTAGGTGCAGCAACTTGTGAGCGTCATTTGATTGCTCGCATACGAGCTTTGATGCAGAGAGATTGGATTGCCAGATTTCAGCACACTTTCAGAGAAGGAAACATTTGTGTTGATTGGATGGCAAATTTCATCTTATATAACAATATGATGATTTAGATTATTTTGTTAGCGGAGAGCCTCCTCTTGGAGTTCATCGTTTGTTCCTATCTAACTTTGCTGTTGTGGGCAGACCTCGTACGTTAGTTATTCAGTAGTTTTATTTTTTGGTTTGTTTGTTTTCTTTTCTTTGGTGGGCTTAGGCCCTCCATTTTACCAAAAAAAAAATTGCCTCGCATTCCTAGATTTATTATATTGCTATCCTCAACAATTAAATTAAATCTAAAAAATTAAAAAAAAATAAAAACTTTTTGCACAAAGTAGGAAGAATATGAGCATGAATGTCATAGACATTAGAAATTTTAGCTAAAAAAATTGTCAAGGAACTAAGCTCAACATCTCATACTTATTAGAAATAAACTAAAACTAATAAAGGAAAACCAAAATTAAAATAATCGAAAGTAAGAAATTGTTAGGTTATCTCCCAATAAGCGTTTGTTTAACGTCATGATACCTTCCTATGATTATGGTGGCTCAAAGTATGTGCTTGGTGATGACAATGTCCCCTCAGTAAAATATAGTGTCCTTCCATATACTCATTTACATATGGATGAGATTTAGTAGCCTCAAGAACTCAAAAATTAGTTTTTTTTTGTGTTTTTTCTTGCTCTTGGGCTATTTTATCTTAACTTTTAGCTTGCATTGAGGAGATTTCTTCTTGTGCTCTTCCCCACCTTTCTTTTCATCAATATAATAGACTTGATCTTCCAATTGAACTATAGGTGGTGGAACTTCTTTTTCAAAAAACTTGAATATTGTTTGCTCTCCATCTACCCTTAAGATTGACTCACCCTTCGGTATATCAATCAATGCTCCTAAGGTTGCCAAAAAGGGTCTTTCGAAAATCATAGAAACAATAGCTTCTTTCTCTATATCAAGGATGACAAAATCATCAGAAATGACGAACTTGTCTACTTTGACCAGTATATCCTCAATGATGCCAGAAGCTTGTTGTTGGTCTTCTTGTAGTCTATCAAGGAAAATGCATTTATTCCCAATATTATGACTTATGGTCTCTTGTATGTTTAGTCAAGGACATCACTTTAATTCCCAAGAACGAAGAACAATTTCGCAAGTACACACATCAAGTAATAAAGAGGAATGTTTAAGTCCCAGATTATCGTTCACACAGAGAAAGTATGCTAAAATAAATTTCATGCTATGTTAAAGAATAAAAGAATGTGTTAATAATAGTGAATTGTTCTAGGCAGTTGTTCCCTATTATCACAGTGATGTCCTTCTGTGACAAAAAGTGCAGAGCAACATAAAACATTTCCTCGCGTCGTTATATATTCCAATCCTTCCTAATTCAAGGATGAACGATAAGTCATAGGAAAAGTGTTGGTTGTGGTGTGGTGTAATTTGAAAATAAAATGTGTAGAAAATAAAACGTGCAAAAAATAAACGTTTTACCAAGTAAATGTGAGAGTTTGGGACAAGATGGAATACTTAATATTAATTTTAAATTTAATATTAATTTAAGTAGTTTAGTGCATCAATATTTATTCAAGTAAATAAATTATTTATTTTAGTAAATTATTTAATCGATTAAATGTAATATTTATTTGAATAAATTATTTATTCGAGTAAATATAAATAAATAAATAACAATTGAAGTCATGCAAACTATAAAGTTTGACTTTAAGGCAGTGATGTACAAACCGGACCGGACCGGCCGGTTCAACCCGGAAACCGGTAAACTGGTGGTGTGACCGGTCCAGGTAGTATATTGGATCGAACTTGCAAGTGAACCGCTGTGAACTGGTTTGACTGGGTGTGAACCGGCCGAGTTTTACTAAAACCGGTGTCCCGCTGGTTCAAAAAACACTTGGATATTCCCTCACAGATAGAAGGCACAGCATCCAGAAACAAAACAAAAAAATAGAAACCAAACCAGAAGAGAAAACCATAAATGAAACTAGAAGAGATAAACCAAAAATGGAACTAGAGGATAGAAAATCGGAAAAGAAACCAGAAAACCGACAAGAGGGCTAATAAGCGAAAACCAGATAAGGGTTCATGAGGTAGAGGCGGCTGGATTATAGGTTGGTTTCGTTTCTGGTTTTGGCTAAAACCAGCAAAAGATAAGCAGAGGCGGCTGCTTTTTTCTAACTAAGTTTGGATGGCAACGTTGAATGTGAAATGGGAAAAATAAGGTTTTGAAAATTTGGGCCTCTTCAATTTATTTTGTGAAATGGGCCAGGTTTAATTTTACTCTTCTTGTAAACCCATAAGAAAAAATTAATAATTTTGAAATCCTTTATAATTTCATATATTTTCATGTATCATTTTTTCTTCTATTTACAGGTGTGCACCTTTATTTTTATTTATTAATTTATTAATGGTAATATGTTCATATTTATTTTAATTTAAAATAAAAAATTATAACTAATATCCCAAATTAAAAATTAATATATATATATATATATATATATATATATATACTATGATGCACGGACACGGACACGGGACACGGGACACGACACGACACGACACGCCGACACGTTAATTCTAAAAAATGTCATATTTCGACACGTTGGGACACGTTTTGATATTAAATAAATTTTTTAATATATATAATATAATTTTTATTTAATACATATAAGAGTCCATAATAAGTCATATAACCAATCAAATATTTAAATTTCATAACATAAATATAAGAATAAATAATTTTTCGTACTTTGTTAATTTTTAATGTCAAATTTCATAATAAAAAAAAATTAATTTATAAATTATTTCTTTTATATTTAGTTAAAAAAATAAAATTAAGATTAAAAAAATAAAAAAAAATAAAAAAAACGTGTCCGAACGTGTCCGAGCGTGTCCCCAAATGTTGACTGCGTGTCCCCAAATATTGACCGCGTGTCGGAACGTGTCGGAGAGTTGACCGCGTGTCCCCAAATGTTGACTGCGTGTCGGACGCGTGTCCGAGCGTGTCGGAGCGTGTCCGTGTCGGACACGTGTCCGACACGCAAATTTTTTTAAAAAAGGCGTGTCAGTGCATCTGAGTATATATATATATATTCGGGTCATGCGGTTGAACCAGTAACCCAATGATCCAGCACTCTGACCGGTTCGATAACCGGGTCGGTTTTTATAACATTGCTTTAAGGTAAATCTACTCACTCAACTTTGATGAAATAAATTGATGAATAATTTAAACAATAGAGTAAATTGGTAAATAAATAAATAAACTGGTCAATCCATCTTATCAACATTTTGTCACACTCGTCTTAAACTTTCAAGCGATTTCTCTGGTTGAAGAGAAACTCTCTCTGGGTTGTCTTTAGCCTGACAAATTTCGCTATTTGATCATATTGGTTAAATTCATGGTCATTTATTGTTGAGCTAATTGGAGATGATTAGGCGGCATCATTGTTCTTTTAAAAAAGGAGTATTGTTATACAGCCCAAAAAGTTTAATAAAATCACTAAGAATACCACTACCATATATTTTTTATTTTTTATTTAGAAGAGAGTAATATTTTGGAGGGATGAAAATACCAAAGATTACCACAAGTTTTTTTTTTTTTAAGCATTACATTAATATATCATGTAGATGGATAAATATTTTAAATTAAAAGTATAGAATTGAAAATTTGTAGATTAAACTATCACTTACTCCCTACTTCAGTAAAAGAGGTTTTATTTAAAGATGTCAAATTTGATGAAGTAATGACACACTATAATAACTCAAAATTAAATTAGTTGTTGGCCAAAATGTCAATCTCGATATGTGATATGTGGCCGCCCATGCATGCAATGTATATTTTGCGTATATTCAGATTAATTTATTTCAAAAATATAATTATTTTTTGATAACTTTTTAAATGAATTTGAAACAATTTTATTTTATTTTTTAAAAAGAAAGAAACAAAAACAAGCATGATTTTATTCTTTTTTGGACACTAGTAGTAAATAGAATCAAGTTTAAAATAAAAAATATTAATTTACAAAAAATATATTAAACTTTATGACATAACTTAATAGGGAGGGTTATATTTACAAACTTTTTGTTTACAAATTCTTACAAACTACATTATGTTCTCCCGATAGAATACTAGGCTACATTATGTTCTTCTGTGAGTATATAATGTAATTTGCAAAAAATTATAATTTTTTTTTATAAACAGATCTTTAATTAAGAGGAGGGATATTCTTACTACCAAAATTTTCTACTACCAACTTACTACCTATCTAATTACCATTGGATCAACATTTTCTCTTTTTTCAAATTTTTTTTAACATTCTCTCTCTTTGATTCAATGGTGATTAGATAGGTAGTAAGTTGGTAGTAGAAAATTTTGATAATAAGAATATCGATCCTCCTTTAATTAATTGAAATGTTTATTTGCAAATTTTTAGCAAGAGCGTAGAGTGAGCTAGCATCCCCTAAATATTTATTGGGTTTCGTATCAAAAACATAAAATAAAGTAGTTATTTTTATTCAATCATATTAATCTTGGAAAATTTGTGTTGAGATGCATGCTGATGACCCTGTAAATTGTAAGATCTCCCTTGATTGCGGAGAGCTGGAGATTCTGGCAAGTCGTAATTAACCATTATAAGTGAGTGACTGTAGGAGATATACACCTTTATTAAGTTTTGTCTTTTTACTAAGACTTTGATGCTATATATCTCTAACCACCACTACTGAGAAGGAATAAAAACATGAAACAATGACGTAGCGCTCTTTCTTAATTTTGGCAAACTTTTCTAGGCCCAGAGAATCTTTCGTATTTCAAGACATAATTGAGAAATTTTCTAAAATGTCATGCTAGATGAATACTATTATTTGTTTGACAGCTAAATACATGGAAAAAAAAAAGGTGGGGGTGGATAAGACAATAGAATTGAACACAGGAAGAAAATATCAGTGTCGGTGCTCAAATGATTGGCAATGTTTTCACTCGCTTACTTAATATCTAAGTAAGTAGATGGGTAACATGGGTTTACCATAGTATGAAGAACAAGTTTCCGAGTTGCGTGAAGTTTATATAAAATTATATATATATATATATATATATATATATATATATGGAAAAATTAAAAATTCATTCACTAAACCGTCCGGTGCATTAAGTTCTCTTATGAGATCTTAGTGCAATAAATATTATAATGATATTTTTCAGGTGTTCTCCCGAGATAACATAATTATAATATTTACTATAATTGTGTTCTCGCGGGAGAACTTAGTGCACTGGACCGATTTTTATATCCAGTCTGTTATAGACCCGTATGAAAGGCTCATCTAGATAACCGGCCCAACGAGGGGCAACCCGGAAACTGGGATATAATAAGGTAACGGATCACCATCAAGGGCATTTAACCCGGCATTTAACCCGTGATACGTTACCATATGATAACGGTCGTCCCATCCAGCAGTAATCATTGCCCCGTGAATGACAGCTCAGACTTAAGTATTCACTCTATTCACAATCCCTATAAATACAGGTAAAACTCATAGGTAAAGACACACAATCTCTCTTGATATACTATTGTCACTGTGCACACACACCCTAACTGTTAAATGCAGCCACAAGTATTTTGTGTACAGTGATCAGCTAAAACTCAAGGATATCTACTCCATAGATAATCCTAAGAGAGCATCAGATCCAAGATTAACACACCAGCCTAATCAGGCTAGACATCTCTGTCTTGTGGACAGAACACAGTCACTGTACACTTACTAAACCCTCTATATATATATATATATATATGAGTTAGGATCCTTTGACACTTGTGTCAAATTTGAAATTTGACACCTCATATGAGAGCCGTTAGATAAAAAAAGATCAACGGCTCTGATTTGAAAGCAGCGCCGTTGATCTTTTTTTATCTAACGACTCTCAGATGAGGTGTCAAATTTCAAATTTGACACCGGTGTCAAAGGATCCTGCCCATATATATATATATATATATATATATATATATATATATATATATATAGGGTTTTATAAGAGTTATGTTATAGGAAAAATGTTTGTGTTATGTTATAGAGATTTGTTTTGCGTGCCGGAGTTTTTTTTTTTTGCTGCGGGCCCCACAAAATGTTGTGAGTATATGAAATTTTTTCTTGTTATGTTAAATGATAGATGATAAACTATATATATATATATAAAGGTTATATTTATAATTTTTTTTTTTACAAACCGTACTAAGTATAACTAATCAGACTTCAATCAAGAGTATATGATGGGTCAGACATAATGTAGTTTGTAAGAGTTTGTAAATAAGAAATTTGTAAATATAACCTTCATATATATATATATATATATATATATATATATATATATATATATATGGATAAACATTTCTCAAGCAGCTTGAGATAAGTTTATCTCCAGCTAGCCCAAAAACTACGTCGTTTTGATTAATGAATGGTATTTATGTAATTTTAGGTGAGTTAATGAAGGGTGTTTTAGTAAAATGTATATGATATAAAAATAAATAAAATTACAATAA